>JAEIIJ010018595.1:6049-84435 GCA_018904815.1 Drosophila ogumai | reverse complement strand
AATATAAAAACATATAAGAATATTTTAAGTAAATGTGGCGTGCCTAAATTTCCAACTTAATATTGTATTTCCTAATTTTCTCGACTATTTTTCCCAGTGCACCCAAGTATACATGCTGGGGGGCAATTGCTGGCTGACCGTTCTCATTGCTTCCGTTCTCCACTTGTTATGGTTTGCCGCTGCACTCGACTCTTTCTCGTTTTTAATTTTTTTTTTTGTTTTTTGGGGTTGCAACTGCTTGCATGACAAACGGAAATTGCTTTCATTTGATTAGTGCGAACTGCGTGGAAGGTGTGTATTGGTGTGTGCCGCCACATGGGGGTTCTTGTGGCTATTTGGAACTGGGATGTTGGATACCCGTACGTATGGACATACACTGTGTCCACAGAACGACCCCCTAACCATAACCGCATTTAGCTACAAGGGCACGAACTCTTAATGCATTGGGACTCCCAACATAAATTGAGTTGATCAAGATAATGACCATGATGATGGCGTTGGCGATGGCGATGGCGATGGGGATGCCTATGGGGATGAAGGTGTGTTGTCCAGCCTAGACTTGGCTGTTTTATGAGCTTTTAATGGCATAATAGGACACTCCTTGGCACTGCACTCACAACACGTCATTAGTCCAGTCATACCAGACGCTATTTAATGGCTCTTTGTGGCAGCCATCTATCTTGGTAGATGGAGTCTAGTTAACCCATATTGCAGTTTAAATGGAATAATCAATCACAGAGCCAGGGGAGTGGGTCTTCTAGAAAGTAGGTTCTCAGGTGTTACTATTTATAAAATAGATAAAAGAAATAAAATTTGAAATACGAATTCTTAAGAATTTAAATCAAGTTTTTCCATATTTTTTTCAACTCTTTCCCAGTGCATATTTTAATAGTTTTCCTAGAAACTCCCTCTTCTCCCAGAAAACAAATGCAAATGACTCACCTGAATGGATCGATTTCTTCAACCCTATAAATAGTCCACCTACCTCAACAACTGTGCTCATAAATATTCTTTGGAATTTGATTTCTTGCTCGGCTCTGTTCTTTCTCTCTCTCTCTGGGAACGAATTAGTCAACGTTATCAAAGCAAATTGTTATAAATGTCGTTATTTAATACGCGAAGCTTATCAATGGTCGGCGTTTAGAACAGAGTTCTTATCAGGAATTTCTGGTACCTTAAACAAAAAATAAAGCGCCGGCGGCAATGAGCCGCCTTTCAATGGCCAGAAGTTGACATCACACCCAGTTCTTAGTTACACTCGCTGGAGGGAATAAAAATGAAACACAAGCCAGGCAAATAGAATTAAAATTGGTAGCGCGTTTGGCTTCGTATGACATCATAGTTGGGGGAGGGAGAGGGGGTGTGTGTGTGTGGAAGAGGGTGCTGAGTGCTAAGTGGGTGCCAAGTGCGTGTGGCTTTCATATGAGTTATATAAAGCTACTTGATATCGGATATGTTACAGAAATATATCCAAATAGTGTGATGTTCTCAGCCTAAATTAGGGGAAACTATAATTTATTATTAGAATTTACATATATATTTTTAGTAATATATTTTGGGACAACATTTGCCTAGATATATTCCCAATAAAGTAATATGTTAATAGATAGAACCTTATAACATTTAAATATTATTTAAAATATAGCCTATAGACAAATAAACACAGATACAAGATACATGTTCTCAATCTAAATACAAACTTAATTATATTTTTAAAAAATTCAAATTTCTACATTCATTTTAAGTCTCGTTTTAACCAAAACTATTTTTAATTGCTCTTATAAAGCATATCAAAACGATATATTTTAGTTTTCTCAAATCTCAATTGGCAAACAAATTAATTGACAATAAAATTCCCATTTATTTCTGTTTTTTTCGTACCCACACAAAAAACTCCAAAAAACAAAACGAAAACCCCGCCGACTCTTACACAACAACAAATATATACCAAAAATGAAAATTTACTCAACCCCGCCCCGCGTTTCTACCTTTCCCTTTACACACACACACACAACAAAAACAACAACAACACCACAACTATACCCCGATAAATGCTAACAAAAAAATGGCAAAAACAATTTAGAAAGAGACGGCGCCCTGGCATCAGATGTGGACGCACATGAAACGCCTCTCACACGCCTCCAAAGTAAACTCGACGAGCAGCCTGACCGCCCAGAAAACCGATGTGGGCGTGGGCCTCCATCCGAACATGACACCCAGTGCCACCACAGTGAAGCCCAAGCCAACGGCGCTCGCCTCAACGCCCGGGAAGTGCATACTGTTCCCGGATAAGACGTCCTCGCTGAAAAGCTCTATGTATACGCAACAGGTGTACTTCAGGCCCGATATGGTACGAACGAATCCACTCTATTTAGTTAATTCCTAGAGTTTAACGGGGATCGTCACAGAAATCTCTGATGAAATCTCTTCTTTGTGTGTCCCAAAGTATGCTAGATAACTACAGCTTGTCTGGCAGTAGTAACTCATAGCATACTTTAAGGCGCATTAGGAAAAGATTTTTATATCTTTGGAGACCATTCTCTGACATCTCTGTGTTTGGCATGGTTTTGGATTGACTTGGTTTTGGTTCTGGCTCCCTCAAACTGTAGACATATTGCTGAACATTCGCTTTGATTTCGTTAATTTCACTTTAATGGCACTTTCCCCCACCCCCAATTCTATTTTAAGCCCTAATTTACTTTAATTTCGCATTTTGGCTAATGGTTTTGTTATACAATAGTTTAAGCATTTGCCTGCTAAATATATTCAACCCTGATTTCTACTCCCTTGGCAGTCTTTTCATGCATCCAAAACTCTTGTAAGCTCAGCGTTGCATTAAACGCGTTATAAAAAGCTGCAAAAAATATGAATGCAATAGTCATAATCATAATAATAATAATAATAATCTCCATAAGCCAACGACATAGCAAACTGCCGGCAATTGACTTTGCCAAGGCAACCCCCCACAAAAAGGGGGGTGTTTCCACCCCCCCTGCCATGGCAGGGACAAGTGCACCGCGAAATCAGTAAGCATAATTTTACGGTGCATGCCAAGTTGAGCTTTATGGGGGGAGTTGGCCATGTAGATGCGGTAGCATGTCAGGGAACTACAGTGGGACAATAATTTGTTCAGAGATTAAATATATAATTTATGTGATATTTAATTTAGGTTTTGTTTGAGTAAATAAGAAGGATTTTCAGATATTAAAGGGAGGATAAGAACAGGTAACCTCCTTTCTACATTTAAAAATAAATCCGCAAACTTAACTTGGTATCCCAATAAATATTTCAATATTAGTTAACAAGCTGTAAAAAAATCTCCTATAAACTAGCAGTAAATAAAAAATCGCCATATAGTTTTAACTGTTCACCGCAGGACTCCAAGCTTCCTTTGGCCCCATTTTTGGTCATAAAACACCCCAAATATTTTCCAACCCATAGTTCAACCCCACTTTTTTATACGCACCCCACTTGATTTTACTATACTTTTTTTACCACACAATATAAAAGTATTTCCAGGCAACAAATTCAGCTTGACATTTTGCATGGCATTTTGTGCAACTTTGGCCAGCGGCTTACAGAGAATATTTACAAGCTTTTACAGCGGGTGGCAGCTGCAGCAGCAGCAGCAGCAGCTATTTAATGTCAGCTACGTGGGGCTGTCATAAGCGTCGAGGAAAATCAGCTCAGGGTCAGAAGCGGTATCTATGGACAAGCTGGAAACATAAACAAAGCGCTCCGCCAGACGAGAAAAGAATCCGAGCTGGTCTCTTGGCTGAAAAGCGTGAAGGTGTAGGCAAAGGTCGGCATATGTAAATTGCAGTTTAGGATATTTTTGTCGTTCATTGTTTGGCAGCTGACATTTAGGTGGACAGGGAAAAGACTTAACAAAAAAACTGAGCCGGAGACAAAGGAAAACCGGCTAAAGCTGTACCGAAGCCGGCCGCTTTATTTTTGAGATAACAAAAAAAAAACCTGTACAACTCGGTGTTGTTTTTTTTTTTTTTCTGTTCAATATCAAGACACATTCGAAGCTTCATTAACATAATTGATGCGCCATTGAACGGCTCTGCGGCTGCTGAGACTCTCCGAGCCATTATATTGTCTTCTTGGCCTGGCTTTGGGGCAGAGCGAATCGCTGGACGGGTTTTCCGGCGCATGCGCAGCGTGGAACCTGTTTTCTGGTTACAGCTTGGAGCAGCCTTCTTCTTCCAAGCCACACTCTGTAATTTTCAATTTCATTGCGAGATCTCTCGCTTGGGCCTCCAGCGAAATCGAGAAGAGAACGAATATCGAACCAGCTTCAAACCATAACAAGAAGCCAAGTTCTGCGGCGAAAAACGCAGCAGTTATCGAGTGCTTAGAGAGCTGTTGCTCTGCTCTCTTCATTTATAATAAAAATAAAAAAATGCAGAAAAAACAAGTGGAATAAGGGGAAATTATGATTGATAAGTGAATGTAGGCCTGGCGATTGGAATCGATATCTCAGCTAGGCGACCGCCAAGTGGGTCATTTAAATGGGTGTTGGAGCAATTGGAGATTTCCCAATTAATGAGATAGAAAAACAGATAAATATTCAAGGGTTTATTCACTTTTAATGTGGAATAAAAAAATTAGAATAAAGGAAATAAAAATAAAAATATTACATGCACTTTCAGGGTATTTTGTTTTTACAAATGAGCCTCATTAAGATCCTAATGAATTGTAGTTAAGAGTAAACTAAAAAAGAAAAACTTTGCATAACTAATTCTTCTAAAAGAAGGCAAAGTATAAAAATAAAGCCATTAAGATACGAGGCTTAAAAGAACCATTAAACTTCACTCTGAGAAACAGAAAAAAAAACGAACAAAATCAAAAACCATTAAATTAAAAAATAGAAAAGAACATCGTAGATCCCCGATTAACAATCCAGACACGCAAGTGTTGTAATTATAATTTCGCCAACGGCCAGCTGTCTACTATATATACATATATATACTATAATATACCTACACCGCACAGCAGAAAACAACCAACTCCACATGGCTATTAATTATGGCATCTGCTCTTTGATATGCGGGCAGCTGCTGAAAGTTAATGAAATTCTGCGGTTCGAGCATTTGACTTACATAAAATGGCTAAACGATATCAATCAAATTCCCTTCTTTTTATGTTATTACATGATTCGATTTATAGAGCAGAGCCAGGCAACGAGGCAGGCCAAAGAAAGGAAAAAGCCTCCAGGGCAAACAGGTTTCCTACCGACTCTCAGCCTCAGAAAGATAAATGGCAGACAAAGAAAAGGACGACGACGACGGCGAGGGTGAGGGAAGGGTGCTCCTTATATCCCCATAATGCAGTCGCGGCATCAGCAAAATCTATATAAAGGCAATTTATATATTGGAGTGGAGTGCAGTAAAAAGCGACATAAAATAAAATTCAATTCAAAGCCTTTTTTCTCTCGAAAATCATATTTTCTGTACTATATAAGGATATGGCCGCTGGCGACTACATTACATATAAATCAGCACTAAAATCTGGCCCTGGGAGAGCGGAAGTATATTTTCTGAAAACATTGCCAACATATTTGATGATTCAAGATAGCCACTGACACTGACACTGGAAATAGGGAATAATGCTGCCGGAATGAAAACCCTAAAATCTGGCAGCTGCCTCTGGATCATCGAGAACAATGGAACCTGGCCTATTGATATTTGGTACTGGGAATTTCCACTTGATTCCTTTTGCAGTATTCCTCTCTTTTTTCGGTTTGCTGCACCTCTGTTGACCCGTGTGTGCAATTGTCCACGGGAATGTATCCCGGCCACAGACGAACCCAGAGCGCTGGCTTTGTTGCATTTCGGCCGTGATAGAGAAATGTTTGCCGATTTTCATGCACAGCGAGAAAATAGAGATTCAAAAGCCATTGTAAAAATATATACTATAAATCAACGTGACTACTTATAAACTAGTAAAATAATATAGATATTTCCTAGAAGTAACAGAATAAAGTCCCAGGAAGGCCATTGGATTTTTAAGATTTTATGTGAAGGAGCTTCTTAAAGATTCGAGTTTTAGCCAGTTTGTTTTTAAAATTCAATTTATATTACGATTTTGGTTAAATAACACAAAGGGCCTTTTTTAGAACTTAGCAAACCTTCTTCACCGTATTTCTTTGCATTTTAAATCAAATATTTTCCCCTGTGTACGACAGGTGAAGTCTGAACTCTCCGTTCGTTCCGAGTCCCATTCAGTCACAACTCAACTGATATTAATTCTGTTTACCTAGATGACTTCAGTTGGAGGGGAAAAAATTGCATTGAAACTGTGGCCAGCCACATGTTACTCGCTTGTAAATATTTAATTGAAATCGATATGTGACCGGGCCAGGGAAAACAAAGTAAAGTTTTGAGGGAGCGAATTAAAATGAGGAAATGCCCGAGGTGCACAATGGGAGGGACCCGGGACTCCACCCAGCTCTATTCCAGTGTTGATTCGTTGAAATTTAATTTGTGGCTCCACTGCACTCTCCGACTGGCACTTCAAAGTAGCCGCTGAGGTGGCGCTTAATTCCAGCCACCCCGGGGAGGGAACTCACCCACTTTCGTTTATTGGTCTCTCTTCCCGGCTAATTAGCGGCCTGACCTTAATCACTTAAGAGTTTACAGAGAGCCTACCACTTCCCCCCTTCTCAAGATCTCTTGGTGACGCAATTAAAACACTGAATTTTTGTATCTTTGTATCTTTGTGAGTTGCAACCGATAAGATAGAGCCTCTAACGATAAGTTTCTGTGCGCTTGCAATGCCAAAGTTGGCGGCGAGTGGCACAAAAATAAACCCAAAAGCTTAAACAAATTTCTGGCTAAAGTAGATCTCAGCGTTTTTATTTGGCCACGCGCTGGAATCGCTAAAAGAGCCACACAAAAAAATGGTTTAACCTTTTTTGGGAGGCCACCACCAAATGTGGAAAAATTACTCGACAAATATTTCGAGTCTCGGGTCTTGATTTTTCTGTTTTTTATTTGTTTATTGAATTTTATTTTGGCTGTGGGCCGACTTTAGAGGTGACATTTAAAATGTTCACCTGTCAGTGGGTATTATACGGAGTTATTTATGGCTATGATTAGGCCTTGTAAGCTCTGAGAAGATGGCTTCAGGCTAACAGGTAGAATGGAGCGTACTCCTAGGCAGCCGTTTCCGCCTTTCGAAATTCTCCTCTATTAATTAGGAAAGCCGCCATCGGGGATCGAAGCCCCCAGGCCAATTACAGACGCCACTCTCTCATCGGGGCGCGAACAATGCCACGCTTTGTTGCCACAAACACCAGCCATTCAGGGTCAATGTGTTGCACGATGTACGACGGCCTGTGTTTACACCAAGCTGCCATACATCCATCTCAAATCGAAGCTGACAACCAAAGATGAAAAGCCTCTTCCTGCCTCGCAGACATCTGCGGGCTCTGAATCATTTCATTTGAACGCTAATTGCATCGGCTGCCATAAGGTTCCATCTCTAGCATCCCATTTGGCGGGGTAATTAATGCGTCGTTCTGGCTGGAAGAGTTCGCTAACCCTCCATAAAAAAGTATAAATAATTTTTCGCACTCAATTGAATGTCGCCAATGCACACAAATATCTATATATACGTTCTGGTTCCGCTTGGTGATCTGGCTGCCGCTTTATTAGTTCTCTTTTCCCTCGCACTTGACTCATTTTCCAGCAATTTATTGACTTATTTTCTCCCCTTTCTTCTCTATTTCTAGGTAAGTTATCGCATAACTCGCTTGGCATTGATCTTCCGATGACGTGAGTGAGTGGAAAGCCTTAAATAGAATACCCCAATCACCTTAAGTTGAGTCTGTGCCTCTCCGATTACCTTATCGACGTGAGTAATGATCCCAAACTCCTCCAAGTAGGAAGCACTTCAGCTGCTATCGCCGGGAATGCACTTTTCTTCGAAGATCCCCAAAAGGTATCGCGTGAATGTTTTCTCCACCCCCTCGTTGAGTTTATATTTTTTTTTCCTTTGATTTTTGATTAATTGGGTGGGCCGCGATAAGTATGCAGGAAGTTAATTTCTCGCCTTCGCCAACATGCAAAGAAACTCAGGTAAAAATACGGCCTCGAAGGTGCTCCACCTGTGGAGTGATGCACTCGAGTGCAGAAGCTTTTCAGAAATCGTGAGAAATGAGGAAATTTAATGCTGCTACTGCTGATGAGCCCTGATGGGCAATTACTAACTGCTCATAATTTGGAAAGAACTAGGTCTTGTTAGGGCAGCAGAGATTTCTCATGATTTAATAAACAGCATGAACCCTTAAAGGTTTCAATTTCCGGTTTCCCATCATAAGTATTTAATAATTTATTTCTAAAGTTATCTTAATTATTTAAATTACCAATGCAGTTTCCTATTTATTCTGAGCACACTTATTTCAAGATAAATAAACTCTGTTAAAATGTTCCCATATTTCAAAAACAAACCCATTCGAGACGTTATCTTTGAGTAATTTGACCATTTGGCAGACTTAATCGGGAAATCGCCAAACTGGTTTTATAACTGGCTTCCTTATTTGTCATATTCTTATCTCCTTGTCGCTGCACACTCCTCAGCATTTCAATTAAGCGCCAACAGTTGGCCCAATTCACCGGCTAAAGCAAGGAAGCCAACTGAACCAAGTCGCCGGTAATTTCATTAGCCATCCAGTCTGGTCTTTGGACACACTTTCGTTGCGACTCAAAGACTCCAGCACAGCTTCGATCCGTCTCGATTCGATCCGCTGCGACCCTCGACTACTTTCACATGCTAGAGGAAATGCACAAAGAGAAATATTTTAAAATATAATTAATATTTATCTATATATTTATTATTGTGTAAAAATATATATTTTAAGGCTCAGAACCTGGGTAATCTTCTTCTACCTTTTTGTTTTTACTACAAAATTTTGAGTATTAAAAAAAGGAGAGGGTTTTCTCTCCGTGTAACCTTGCAGCACATCTCCCATTGACCGTCCACGCAGCACACGATCTTTTTGTGTTGATTAAAGAAGACGATTCGTGGCTTTTGCAAATTACTTTCATTTTCTGCACAAAAGTTGCTGGCTCGGCTGGCGTTTTTAGAAATTGCCATGGCCGGGAGAAAATGCCTTGGCTAACAACTCATTGACAAAGTGCCAGCCAAAAGCCAAAGTTGTGGACAACTGAGGATTTAAGCCAAGCCACCACCACCACTCCCAGCTCCAGTAACTTGGCCTAAGTGTGTCATGCAAATTTTCCAGCTGCTCCGCTCGCTTCGCGTGTAATTTGATATCGTCATTAGTTTGGTGTGTGCGCACTCAACTGTGGAACTCGGCTTGGCTTTGCCCACTTGGACAAGGAAGTATCTCTCAGTACGAGTGTATCTTTGTATCTTTCTCCTCCTGCCCCATGCGACGCGCTGCACTTGACAGCGGCGATTATGTTACTTGTGGTGGGCGTTGGGTGGTGCGCTGTGGGGTTTGCATTATGCATGCCATGACGCTCATTAGTGCGGCTTGTTGAAGTCTGAAGAGAAAAAGGCCAGGCAAATGCTGGAAAATGTAGAAAAATGTGGGGGAGAAAGAGCGAGTGCAGAGCGAGGACGAGCCAAAAAGAACAATGGCTCTAAATGGCCCGACATGCGCCCTTTAAATTAGTCCGAACAAGAAAAGAACGCTTTAGTCGAGGGCCGCGACCATGAGATACCCAGAAAAGACTGTCTTGTTAAAAAAATATGTTGCATTTTTGTTGTATTTTCTTTTAAATCCCCATCCATAATAGTTTAAAGTTACGAGCTGTTAAAGCATTACTTAAATTACTTGGCTGATTTAAGATAAAAAATATTCTTCTCTCTATTTATACAAGCACAATATGGTTTTCTTCGTAACAAACTTTAATCTATATACAAATTTCAACTTCTTTCACCAAATCACAGCCACTTTTCCAACATCAATGACAAAACTTTTAAATGGTTCACTTTTGAGCGATTGCAACAGTTTTCGGTGGCAGACCACTTAACTTTAATGCCAAATGTCAAGCCCGAAAGTATTTTTGTTTTTGTTTTTTTTTTTTTTTTTACCTAAATAAATCCACTCTGCCCAATGATTTCGCAAAAACCATAGAAATTAGCTCTTTAAATGAAGAATGACACTTTCAGTGGCCCCATCCCCCCTTGGCCGGTTAACAAAAAATAAACGACAATTGAGAGTGAGAGGGGGCCTTGGGGTGAGTTGGTTTAAAAGAGGAATTGAGACGAGTGTTGACAGTCTCTTGATGGCGCTGAAATGTGAAAGTCAAGTGGGAAAATATACATTTTGACAGTTTCCATTGGAAAATCTAGCCTGGCATCGGTTGGAGATGAGAGTGAAGGATGGTAATTAGTTTACAACTTTGAAGCTATTTATAAATGGATTTTAGTTTAGTTTTCATATTAAAAGAGCAACTAATTTAAAGTACTTATAGTATTTGGGGTTTTTATTTAATAAATTTAAAAGACTTTTGAAGAAAAATACAGAAGTTAAGACAATAAAATATTGAATACACTTTAAAGTTCAGTTGCAAATTTTTCTGCTGCTCCATTTGCATTATTTGTTTTATTAATTTAAACTATTCATTTGATAACATGTTTCTTTAAATCAAAATTACTTCACAAAACGCCTACCTATAAATAGCCCGTATTAAATCTCTGTTAAAATCCATTAAACACTCAACCACAACATATTTTTTTTCGACTTTTCCCAGTCCCAAATTAATTTCAATAAAAATTGCTTAACCCAAACAACGATTTGATTGTGTTAAAGGCCCCCAAACCATGTGTTAAGGAGAACCGTTAATAAAACGAGAAATGTATAAAAATAACAACAGCGAGACAGTAAACAATGGCACCGGATTCAAAACATGAATTTAACGATGAACTGACCTATCGGACGCAGCAACTCAACTCGACTATTTGGCCACTTTACGATTGGCCACATTAATGAAATTTATTCACTCCGGAAGACCACAACAACGGCTGCAGGGAAAGAGGGGGGAGCGGGAGAAACCATAAATACATACCGCAGGCATTTTAATTTTTATGTTTGAACATGAAAAACGCTTGGCAATGTCACCCAGCATCAGCGATACAGTAATTTGCATCCATCAGATACAGTTTATTTCTGTGGTCGCGCAAAATTCATTTTAAAAAGTTGCAATTTGCATACAAATCACGTATCCGAAACAATTTGGCAGCGAAAAAATATATTTTTAATTCGTAATAAGCAGAAATTTCTTGAATGAACTTGCGTCAGTTGTTTGCCCGCGAACTTCAGATACCCAGATACTCGTACGTAGATCCATTTGCGTATATATACACTTATAGTCGCAGCAGATCATCTGGTGATTCACTTGTCGCCGAGGCAGACAACGATGAGCTGAGTGAGTAAGCTGCTCAACGTCTTATGGAAATTTATGGCGAATAAAAAAGCTAAATAACGCCAGTGACAAAAACGAGCTACTTTCGCTTGGCTTAGCCGGGGAAATGCCATTTTGTGGCGGGAACTAATATCTAATTGCTGCGAGCAAACCGGCGAGCCATCAATTAGCCAGGAGGCGTAGGCAGAACAGCTTCAGATACATGCTCTGTGCCACATTCTAGAGATATGACAATGACCAAGTTCATTTTTTCCCAAATAAGCAAGACGTCTGCCTACTTTTGCTGAATAGTTTGGAGAGTTTACTTACTTAATTAATATATTTAATAAATAAATTCATTAAATGATGATTTACATTAACGGCTTTAATAATTTTAAAGTCAAATATAATTTAAAAATATTTTTTTATTTTTAACAAAGTTATCAAGATACATTTTCTGCACACAGAGTTCATCCTACTCGGAATGCCGCTTGAATTTTTCCTTAAACGTTTACGTTTTCGTTTTATTTTTGTTGAACAATTAAATTAATTAAAATTCACGCTTATGGCGCATTTTAATTACTGATGAAAACAAAACAACTGTAAGTTGTAGCTCCATTTCGCGCAAAACCCGGAGAAATTTCCAACTGAGACGCATCTTGACGAGATACAAAAAATAAAAAACAAACTGAAGTCGGGCGACAGCCATTGACTTTAATAATAATTACAGCAAAGCAAATGACAGGCCGTTGAAAGTTGCATAAGATTCGAATTTTCAGTGGGAGTACTAGACAGCCACTCCCTAAACTTGTTCAAGTAGTTGAAGATACAACTCTAATTTGGCTTTGTTTCGACTTCACTTCGAGATTGTACCCCTTGATTTCATTCATAATTTTCTGGCACTGGCACTCTGACACATTTCCAGATACAGAAACTTTCCCAAGACTTTGTTTTGTCTTGATTTCATTTCATAATTTGGCAATGTCTTTGAACCCATTTGGAAACGTGTTAATGTGCATTTGAGCTCCTCACTCGCCGCCAACCATTACGAAATGGCCCTCAAAAACTCCGAATTCAACTTCAATTCAACTCTGTGGATTTTCTCGGCCACGCGCTTTCGCAAGTGAAATTGCTGGCAGCTCCAACGAAAAGAAAACCAAGCACAGCTTGGGCTTTAACTGCCAGTATAAATTATTTTTTATTTATTTAGTTTTGCCGGGCTTTACACCGCTTTCTGTGTTAATTAGATGAGTCTACATTTCGCTTTAAGTGCTGTGAAGAGGGTCAAAGGGGCAACTAAGCCGGGGTTATTACTAGAACTAGAAATGTAATTGGGTTAAGCCCCCAAAAAAACCCACTTTAATTTGCTTTCCCCTTACATATTTTGTTCTCAAATTTTCCAATTGACGTAACAACAAATTTGTTATTCTAGATTCGCTGAGTAATGGCAAAATCCCCAGTTTCTTTGGCACAATGCTTTTATCACACAAAAGTGTCAAGTATGTGTGGACCAATTCCACTTTACTCTTGACATTGACACCCGGCCAGGGGCCGGCAGCTACAACTTTTACCAACCGAGCCTCAATTACAATCAATCACACATGGTGTCTGTTGGTCAGCTGGCCAAAAAGCAAAGACCAAATGCCATGCTCCTGGCCGCAGTCCAATGTGCGTGCCAGCCAGCTAGTGTTTTGCTGGAAAATTACAATAATGATGGAGCCTGTCTTGTCTGTCTTGTCTGCGCTCATTTTCCGTTTTCCCTTTTCTGCGAGCAACAACAAAGGTTTTGTGGTAAAGAATTTCATTTATCATAAACTTCTGCTGGGATCTGCTCCTTTTGTGTGATAAAAATGACAAAAGACCGCCGCCTCGGTTAATGATGATGATGCCTCATTGTTGGTAAATCTCCTGAGCCACATGTTCCAGCCACTTGCTTTCCTAGCCAAGATTTCACTCTCGGGCACAGGAGCGGGGTTGCCAAAGTTGTTTTCGCTAATGTCACTCACTGGCTGACCAGTTTTTCATTTTCATTTTGGCGGAAATCCAACGAGTTTTCTTGAAAATACTGTGTGTATTAATTATTAATTTGTGTGGCCATATAAGGTGGCTAAATTAAGAGCAGGTTGGGCGTCGGATTGCCAATTTATGAACCAGGAAGTTAGTGTTTGTTTGGATATATGGGAGCCATTGAGCTGTAGCTACTTTTTTTATGGGAAATGTTACTGCTTGTCTCGAAACATTTATCATTCTTTGGCTTCTTGGTTTTACATGACCCACTTGAGAGAGATATTTCTTTTCTTCCCTTTCCCCCGCTGTTGTTGAAAATCAATGGAGCTTACAAAATATTTACCGCCCATTAGCACGTCATAAAAGAGGCGGGGTGCGGGGTAGTTGCACCAGTTGTAGCCATGGTATAGGTTTCCCACACACAGCCTTGCCCTCTGTAGGCACCCGGGGTCCTTCGAGTACCTACGCTAATAAGCGAATGCCGGGAAATATGAGACTTCTATACTTTGCTTATGACATATGTGACAGGCGGTAAAAACAAAAGCGCCAGAAACACATGTACGACTTCTGTTCGGGCATGAGAAGGGATGGGAAAACATATACAAATATGTATGTTCCTGGAGTGCAAGTAGTATGGCTTTGATTGGCGGAAGTTAGGAGGTCTTAAAGGGAAACCCCAAGGAGGCGCTTGAGTGGTTCAGACCACCGTCAAAGAATAACAGAATAAGTCAGAGGGGACTTGTGAACAAAGAACCTATTTTTGATACTAATTAGGCAGTTTTTTCTTTTTAAAGATATTAAACGGAGATTCCTAGTCCCCTTTAAGGCATTTTTATTATACGAATTGCAAATATATATAAATACCTCAGACCTCCCTTCTATTAGATCAATATTCCCACCTGACAGCTAAACTTTCAACTCCTTTAAAAAAAAATCAATATCCCATTACTGTCCAGGACTCGGTGCAATTTAATTATTTACAAGCAGTTAAGAGCAGGAGCCGTGCGGCAAATCACCTCCCTGCCTGCAGGATACGGGCTTCGTTCCGAAACAAATGGGAGAACATTTTCTTAAGAACTGCAGCAGGTGCTAGGCGACAGGCGTTCATTAAGGACGCCGCCGTCATCCCATAGATACGCAGATACACATAGGACGAGCGCCGGTCTCTCTGTCCGTGTGTATGCTTTTCAGACAGAGTGTCTCCTCTCCCTCTGTGTGTGTGTGTGTGTGTGTTACGCCTCCCTCCCTCTTTTTTTGGCATGCATTACCCTTAATGAACTCGGGACCCGAGACAATGTCTGCGGAGGAGTTCTACCTGCATCGAGGCAACGGGCTGGCCGAGCATTAATGCCTGAAACCGGGCGCTATTATAAATAATTGCACAAGAAAATAGGTAAAGCAGTGCCGTCGCCGTAGCCGTCGAGTTTCCCTGTTTGACAATGGCCGAGCGAGCAGCGGTGAGGTGAGGCATTATTCACCTGGCACAGTTCTCACGGCACGCCGAACACTGTGTCTTTTGTCTGGCGGAAAGATTGGAATCCAGATCGGAATCGGAATCGGATCGGGAAGTGGGCGGCAGATCGAGAGGCAGGCGACAAACTCAGCGACAAAGGTGTAAATCGATGATAAATGAAGGGGCTAAGTTTCAAGATCAACACTGACAAAGAGACGGAAATCTGGTTTAAAATTAGAATAGCCATTGTAAGAGATGATAACTGAGTTTGAATGCGTAGGGAAAATATGAGTATAATTTGGACTTTACTCTGTCATTCTTTGAGTTTTAAATAAAATTAGGGAGGGAACCAAATTCTCATAAGAACATTTAATTCCAATTATCTAAACTCTAAGAGTATAATTATTTTTTCTTTAAAGACTTGCCAAGTTAACCTTTTAAAAGCTTTTCACACCTTTTTAGTTCAAAATCAAATAAGTGAAAATCAAAATAAACCACAGACAACTTTCAGTTATCTTCGCCTAATCAAAACAAGTCATAAAATTGCTCACGATCTTTTTTTGCCTTCTTCGAAAACACAAAAAGTGTTAGACTCGGAAAATGATTGACAGCGAATTTAATTGAAGCATTGAACCTGAGCGTTGAGAGCTGGCCGAAAACATGATGGATGGACAGGTGTGGAGACAATGATGCCGAGGGGCAAGAGGGGAGATGGCCGACCTGGCAACAGGCTCTGCCAGAGATGACTCTTGTCAGCTCTCTCAATCAACCCAGGAGGGGGCCAGTGCAATGACAAAAGCGAGTACTGAAAGTTGGCTAACTGACGGCTAATTTGAGGGGACAGGAAACGGAAGCAGGAAGGGGAGGCGGTGGCCGGCGGACACATTGTATGAAGATGAATGATGTACCTATAAGCCTGTCGGTCGAACAGCTGCCAATTTGATGGCAGAGGGTTGTTCGAGTCAGTCATCGATATTCAAATTTAGTTGGCGGCTTGGCCGAGCCTCTTGGCCTGGACAGCTCTCGTTAGTACCGGCTGGCTAATGTACTTCACACCTTTGTTTGCCAACTGAATCAGTGTGTGCAAAGCGCGCTAAAAGTAGCCAAAAGATTCACTCATTCACCCAGCTTTCCTTCGTTTCTGCCGCTGCGCACATTCACTTCCTCGTCGTGTGTACTTAAATTGCTCATCAGCAAACCGCCACAAAAATAAAAATACAAAATTCTAATTTACATAAACAATTAAAGGCAGCGAACCGAGCGAAAAATAAGTCCCAAAATAACAAGAGAAAATTTTTGTGCAAACAAAAGAGATTACTGCACTTGAAAAGCGCTCTGGGAATAGTGCCGGAGACTTGTGGCTCGTATTTATAGAGTGTACAGCCTCCCGTTAATTGTTTAATGCGACAATTAAGAAATTATTACTCATACGCACTGGTGAACGCCTGACCTTAGCCAGGCGAGAACGAACGCTCGCTCGCCCACACTCAATCCATAAAATACCAATAAAAAAAAATAATAAAAATAAAAAATACAAAACAAAACAGCTCTAGTGACAAATAAGTCGTTGGCACACTTGACTGGTCTGTGGCCCAACTCGATTTTGTTTAATAGAACTTGTTTTCGAGCCGGGCTGTGAATGTACATATTTATCAATATACATTTTTAAGCAACTTTGGTTGTTTTTTGTTTTGTTTTTAAGATTTATAACATTACTACAAAGTGCATAAGCTGGCCTTGCAGGTGGACGGAATTAGAGCTCCAGACAAAAGAGATTTATGGGAATCAGCATATCGAACTTGAATGGAAATCAATACGAAGTTCCACCTTGTCATATACACATCTTTTTCCGTAATTATTATTTTAAGCTTCTTGGGGTTTTTTTTAGATTTATAATCCCCTGATTAACAGTCAGTGATCCCATTGAAACGTTTATATATCGTGTGCTTAGTTTCCTTAATCTCTAGTGGAGTGGTTAAAGGGATTATTGGAGAACACAACATGGCTTTCCACTTTCTTTAATTAAGTTCATTTCTTAAGCTATCTATTCTTTATAAATAATTTATTTATATGTTTTTTTCTTTGCAGGTGAGTTTCTACCAATTACTCCGATGAATTTCAGGCAAGACCCAAGCTTTATAAACCTATTCTCCAGTCAATTGCCTGCCAGCTTCTAAGGCAGTTATGAATAGGAACTTTAATTTTCCTGCTAAGTGCACATCAAATGTTGGCAACTTTGAGGCCAAAAAGAATGTTGTACTGAAAACAATTTCGTTGTATTTGATTAAGATTTATTCTTTACAAGAAGGTAAAATGCATTAAATCCTTTTACCTGCTCTTACATCAAAAATTTTCATTAAAAAAAAACTTAAATTTCATCTCAGGAGGTTACAAATTTTTCTCTGTATGTAGAAAAACCAACAATGTGACGGAAAAGAATTGCGAAAAATTCGCTGGATTGCAGTTTTCTTGAGTTTTGCTCTCTGGCAGGCGTGTCATGCTGTGACCAGCGCACGAAATACAGAAATACCGAAAGAATACAGAAAATACCAGGGCTGTCGCTCGCATGTGCTGCACTCGCTACGTGTTCATGTTAAATGTCATAATCAGGCACGGCGAGAGGCAGCAGCCACAGCAACAATAACAAGCCTCACACTCTCTAGAATCTAAATACAAAGATACTCGGATACTGAGATACTCACACACTCAGATACTCAGATACAAAGTTGACTGGTAACAGCATGTAAGATGCTTTTTTAGGGGGCGGCATCAAGCTAGGCGTGACCTTACATAGTTGCGGCTAATAGATACTACACATAAGATAGACAGGAACATTTGAAGCTAGTTCCTGCTCCTGTCGAGGGTCCGCCATCAACTGCACTCTCTGAAGGCACCCGTGAAGCTGTCAAAAAATGAAAATAAAAACCGCATGATTTTTATCGAGCCCGCATGACTCCATCGTCCACAGAGTGAGACGGGAGTTCGCACATAGAGTGAGATAGAGAAGTTGCAAAAATATGCATAGAATTTTTAAAAATATGACAAGGGTCACGATTGTTCCGAATGTGAGGTACTCTTCATCGGCAGAAAATATTTTCACAAAGAGTTTTTAAGAGAAGTTTAAAAAACTTACGAATTTTAAGTAATCACTTATTATTATATTTCTTAAAATTATTATATTTCTTAAATCAAAACCACTTCGATCACAATTTTCATGGCACCCTAAGAATACCCTAACTCGAGACGATCAAAGAGCATGAGCATTCAGACTGACAGGCAATGGGCCAACACTTCCTGGCCCAAGTTCAAGGGCGGTCTCGCCTTGGTTCCCGTTCTCGTTTCCCTTTTTGCACACACATGGCACTCTAGGTTTATTTCATTTAGTTTTATTTTTTGGCAGACCCAGCGACGCCTCCTGGGCCAGGGCCACGTCTAACATGATGCCAAAGATGATGATAAAGTTGATGATGATGAATTTCTGAGAAACCACGAGAATAACTCAAATTCTTGTTCTGGTTTTCTCCTCTTTTATTCATTTCTTTTTGTTGCACGGCAGGATCTCTTCGTTTTTTATCGTGCGAACATGCCGCGTTTGTAGGTTCTTTTTATTATTTTTTTTTTTTTGGGTTTGAAATTGTCTATGAGCAGCCTCCCCACTGAGGCAGTTCCCATTTTCCATTTCCCGTTGCCAAATGCATTTTGAAAAGACAAGACCTGTGTGTGTGCAGCAGCAGGAAACTAAACGAAATGTAACGTATAGCAGCTTGCCATTCTGAGTGAATGTCAGACAGACAGGGCCCGAAAAAATGAAAAAAATTAAATTTTTGGGTAGGCTGAAGGGGACCTCGGAGTCGGATGAAGGTCGATGTAACGAAATGCTTAAGGAGAAGGTGAGTTATGACTGCGGCTAGGGAATTCTTAGATGGAAAGTCTAATCTATAAACCATTAAAAAAAAAAGTTCAAGCTGAGACTCATAAAAAATGTGATTATTTTTTGTCCTTATCAAAAGAGATGTGTATGTTAATACCATCTTACAATAACATACAAGATAATACTCTTAATTATATTATGGTATAAAAGACTAAAGGTATAAATGTTAGACCTCTGGCCAAGAAGGTTTTTCTTCTGACAGTTAAGATAAGAAAAGATAATAAAGTATCTTATCTTATATGGTAAATATTTAACAACTAAAATTAACCATTGAACAAATTTATTAGAATTTATTTCTGCACTAAATTATAGCCAATTTTCCTCACTATACATATCCAGAATCATTCTTAATTAGACTCCTTTAGTTTCCTTTCAACTAATGCCTGGCACAAATGAATTCTTAAGAAACTTGACCGTAAATACTGTATATCTTTGATGTGGCAAAGCAGATAAAAAGCCATTCCTCATTCTTTATTCATTTACCACGCCCATTGCCACATCGCCAGCCAAAAAATGTTGCGTTTGTTTTTGCCCGCCCGAAAAGCTGGCAACGATGACTTCGAGAAGCGTAGAAAAATCTCAGCTCTTTGGTCATGAAGGTCGCCTTATTAACACATAAACCATAAAAGCCAAAAACCGTAGGCACATGTTTGGCCAAAACAAGAACAGCAACAGCGAAAATCTTCATGGCCTGCCTGCTGCCTGCTTAGAATTGCCCACATGTGTGTCACGTCACGGCAGACGACAATGCGCCACAGATACTCGAATGCTCGGATACAGAGATACAGATACTCGGCCACAGACACTCCGATACTTTTTGCATGTGCTCACGAGCATGTGTAGAACACACAGCGTCAACTGGGCTTGTTTTCGCCATATGTGATGGAGAAAAAAAAAACAAAATAAATGTTTAGGCGGACTCTGTCGTGAAAATCTTTGCTCAACAGAATTTTTGAATAGTCGTCAATGGATGTCGGTGCGGTACGGGCTGATCTTAACCACCGCGGTCTCAGTCGAAAATCGAACGAAAAAAAAAACACAAACTCTTGAAAGGATTTCATTGTTAAATGCTTCTCGAACGAGTCAAGCCTTGGACTATTTGCGGTTTATTTTAAATATTTAAACTCGTTGAAATCGAGATGATTTTCCCAACGGATTTGCATTGGGTAAGCTAACGACATATTGAAAGGCAACTTTCAACTCTTAGTTGACTTTCAATTAAAACAGAGCAAACATTTGAACATTTTTTGTTGCCTTTTCCAATTGTTTCAACATGACTTGTGTTGGCAAATTGAATTTCATTTTCATTTGCGGATTATATTTGACTTTTGCTCAACATTCACAAAAAAAGGCCGTTGTTTTCCCTCGGCTGAATTTTTTTTTTTTTTCTGTACTTTCCTGCCTTTTGATGTTAACTCATCCAACAAGCAGCAAGTCATAAATACTTGCTGTGCTCTCAACTGGCAAAAGAGAAAAATATTTATTAAATAAAAAGCAACTCCTGGCCCACCTTTTCGCATGGCATTTGCTTTTTGCCTTTCCTTTTCCCCGGCTTCGAGCACAACTTCCCTTAGATTTCCAGCTGTTGCACAAAATTTTCACTTTGTGTGTTCTTTTCACTGAACCCGAGCCAAAGCTAAAAAGTAGTTTTGTGTCTGCGTATGTATATGTGTGCGCATAATTAAATTAAAAAACTTTTTTTGTTGTAAAAGTCATTGACTCAAAGGCAGAGAGGCTTTAAAAGTTTTTTTTTTACAAACTGTAATTGCTTTAAAGAGCAGGGGAAATATATAGAAAAAATATGAATAGAGAGGGATAAGGCGAAAGAGGATAATTAAAGTTGAGTTATTAAAATGTTTTAGTGGTACAATTATACTAAAACCAGCTTTTTAAAATGGACCAAACTACACAAACATTTATCATAATATTTTAAAAATTTAATTATTAAATATATGTGTATATTCTTCCCCTGTATTTAAATCATTAAATTGATAACTTGTTAACTTTTTATGCTTTTCATCGAACAAATTATGACTTCATTCACTAAAAAGCCCTACCAAAATTATACATAATTTAGTATTGAAATAAATTGAATTCAATTTTAATTTTCGTCACGTTCTGACCATGTAAATAAAATACCCGAAACGTGGAACATTTTCAGGGCCCCCATAGACATGGTTTTTGGGGCCAACGGAAATAAGGCATATAATTATGGAATATACATAAATACATATATATGTAGGCGTGTGTTTTTTGGGCTTTCTAGGAAATTTTCCACATTTTATGACAAATGTGTGAGATTTTGCATGGGTATTGCCTGATTACAGGAAGGGAAATCGTTGTAAATCACTCAAGTGGGATGCCCAATAAATTGGGAACAACTTGCGGATGGAACTCAATGGTGTTGGTGATGATGATGATGATGACGATGACACATTTGGGCTGGGTGAACGGAAATCGAGAGCCAAACTGAGCAATTAACAATTCATAAGTGTCTGAAGAGGCAGCAGCAGCAGCATCAGCAGGTTCTGTGTTGGCGTCACACCCAAAACTGACTGGGTGTGTGTGAATCCATCAAAACCGAGATTTTTCTGTCCTCATCCTCGGCCAGTGCTGCCTCGTTTAAAAGCGGCCATAAAAGGGGGCGCCCGACCTGACCAAGTAATTATATAAGCCCAGTTGCAGGCAATCAAAACGAAATACCAGAGATATATATATTTTTTACCACTGCGCCTGCTGCCAGCTTTGGCGGTAAAACTCGCAGCATAAATAATCAAGCGAAGAAAAGGAATTTTCAGCAGTTGCTAAAGTTTTCACAAACACAGGGGAAATAATGACATGAAATGCAATCAAAATGAGGGCATTAAGCCATTGGAGTCATGTCTGTATGTGGCTTACACAATCGCCCCGAAAGCCGCACCGCACACAAAAAACTACGTCATCTTTTTCCATATTAATTAACAATAAGAAAATGTCTGGCAAAAACTGCAACAAAGTTTACTTGGCTTATGGAAACTTAAACAACTTTACTGATCTCTTTGTGTGTTCTTTGTTGTATTTCCTTAATGCTGGAAATACATGCCTTGCCTTGCTAATTAAAAATACATTTATTTATTTTAATTACTGTTTAAACAAAGATAAGGCTTGATAATTTATCTCCAGCAAGGCAAATAGGTAGCTAAACTGAATAAAAGAGGTAAATAGAGGTAGGTCTCGTTGATAATAAAGATATCTCTTTTTGTTGGTAAAGTATTTCTAGAAACTTTTAATTATGTTCTTTTGTTGATTATAATTTAAACTTTTTTACCTCTCGTTAGCCATTGATTTGACACACAATTCCATTTAATTTGCTGGAAAAAAACCCAAAACAAAAGCCACAAACACAGCTAAGAAGTGCATTATCCGCCCACAGCAGAACATAAAAAACCGCAACAAAATTGGGGCTCTGAAATTTCGAAAAGCAAACTCATTTTCTTCATTAACTGAAATTGTTGCAGCACGTTTCGTCCTTTCTCTTTTACTCGGAGCACCTCGGTCTCTTTTTCTTCTCCGGGCACACAATAGTTTTTAATGCGCCAAATTAAGTTTCAGCTGAATTTCTGTTTTTTGTAGACCAAAGTTCTTGCCGCATCCCTTTTGCTGCTGCGAATTATCCGCTCAAACTCTTTCTTTCCTCTCCGCCATTTTAGCCATTTCAGTCGCGTTTCTCCCCTGTCGTCTTGACCATATTGGGCCGGCAGCCCGGCAGCCCGGCTTTTGTCCGCCTGGCACTCGTGACTAACATTAATTTGAGCAGAACTGGCTAAGAACTTCATTCCATTTATAGGATAGCGATGGTCCCGGGCAGATAAAACAAGAAAAGTATCTTCAATTTCAGCGGCCAGAGATTTATTGCCTCGTTTCGGGCATTTGCCAGATTTTTGTTTTGGCCCGAAAATTGTTTCTGCCACTTTGGAGCTTCCCAACAAATTCAGTGCCGCCGCTCCGTCTCAATTATAATTCGATTTTCGCTTCACGCTTTTGTCAAATCACAAATCGCAAATAAAACGACCCGTTAGCATTTTGATAGATTTTTTCATTTATTGTTTTGTTTCGACAGTGGCTCTTGCCTCCGGGCATTCGAGCATCTCATTAACTTTTCGGATGGCTGCGATTCGATTCGTTTCGAGTCCAAGTTTTGGCCTGGCTTGGTTGCTTTTTATGTCTACGAAATGTTTGACATTCTTTTTGGTGGGGACAAAAAGCTGTTGATTCGCCAAAGGGGTCGGCGAATAAAGTTCAAATTGAGTTATTAAATTGGTTTCGGAATTTTTGAATGTTTGTTTGAATAGTTTTTTTTAACTATGATGAAAGTTTGTTTGGAAATAGGGTTAATAATATTAATAAAATAAACAGAGGTGCCTAAATTTAAATTTAACATTAAAAGTATTTAAAAGGAGTGTTTATCTTCACCTCGTTAATTAATTAATTTTATAGGTCTAAATCTAATCCATTTCCTATATATTCTTAATATTAATAAAGTCAGTTAAGGCTCTAATATTGAATTTAAAACCTTTTTAATTTAAACCTTTTCAGCTAATCATTGACTTCTCTTTTTTTTATGAAAATGTATCTTTAAACTATCTGTATCTTCTCTTTCTAAATACTTCATTTATTCATCTCTTAACTCCTAATTAATACATCTCTGAATCATAACCACATCTACTGATCTTTAATGATCTTTTTTTTCAATACCAATTTAATCCGGCAACCGCAAAAAGCACATTCAGCTGCAGATACATGATAATTACGCAGGATAAGCCAGGACGCGCAAGCGTGCAACATTTGTTAATGTAAAATATTATAACACTATGGTTGATAATAAATTGCCGTAATGCTCATAAAGCCAAAACAACAAACCGCACGGCAACAAACAGAATTTATGGCAGAGTAATGGTACAAGGCGACGGGGTTTGGGACTTAAAGGGGGTCCAGAGGGCGTTGGGGTTGAAAAGTGGCGCAAGTGGCAGCGTTTTTAAAGCAACATTAATCATGGGCTCACGAGAGTGCCTCGCTTTCTCCTCCAGCTCCTCCTGCTCCTCCCCCGCCTCATGTCTAGTGTGTGGGAAATTGGCTTTTTCATGCCGGCGCTGCGTTCTTATTTTTAATAATTTATAAAAGAATTTACGAGCAAAACAGCTGAGGCATAGAAATGCGTTAACTATACTCGCACATACAGGCAAAAATATTCCCATAATTAAATTTGAAGAATGCACAATCAGCAACAATTTCACCAACTCCCTCTCTCTTCTCGACTTTTGCAGCAATCCTTGCTGGCAGGACGCATTCCGGTGGCCTCCATGACAGGACCCATTAAGCGCGGACTGCTCTGGCAGCAAAGGGATCGTCTCTTCTCCCGCTGGAAGGAACGGTGAGTACACTGAGCTAAATTCTATTATATTTATTAGCTTTTAAGATTTTTTTAAGGGGTTAAACATTTAAGTTAAATATTATGGACAAAAAAAAACTAATTGGTTTATAAATGTTACAAATATTTTACTCTTATTTTCGTATCATATTTTCTCAAAGACCATTATGGTCCGTTTCTTCGAATCTATCAATTTGAACATTATGATAAATTTAAATAAATACAATTTTAAAATTTAAATTTACATAATTAATAATACCAAGCTACCCATTCTTCCGGTGCACTCGAGTGGGGATGCATAAATGTTAAGCGCTTTTAAATTTACCTCCACCGCAATCTGCATTCTGTGCTTCAGCCAGACATGGACGTGGACAACGCCCCCTCTCCGTGAGCCCCCTTGAAATATGCAAAAATATTTCCCGACCACCGAGAGGGGTTGTTAATTGCGAAAAAGGGCATAATTGACAGTGGCTGCATGCTCGTCCTTTGCCAGATAATGCTAATAGGGGGAAATCGGGCGAAGGGAATCCGACTGACAGCTCTTTTGTTTGTATTTTCCGCCCCTGCTGCATTTAATTGAAATTTAATTATGTTGCAATGCAATTCGGTGTTTTTGTTTGACTTTCGGCTCTTTTGGCACTTTGAACCGATAATTACGTTCATCGCTTATCATTTATCGGTGCATTTTTAATTGACACTTAAAAACCAACTAAGCCAGGGGGATTTTGTGAGCCAATATTTACTTTTCATGTTTGTTATAACCAGAATTATCATTTAATAAATGTAAGTGATGAAAATTAAGTTTGGAGATTTGTGGAAATATTTTTGAAACAATTAATTATATTTTTGACACGTGATTTCAAGCAAATTTAAAGTGCTTAATTTATTAAAGAACTAGTTTAATGGAATAAATACATTATAAAAACAATAAAACTTGTAAAGAAATTTCTTATAACTTTCATTAACCCAATAATTCTTGAAACCCCTGCGGTGTCTATGGCTTGATTTTCCACACCCATTCTGGCCAAATAATTATTTGGTTGCATGCCTTCACCATTTACCAAGCTCAACTAATAACAGAACCGATCATTATCTCCCAAGAAAAGCCCCCACCCTCCTCTCCTTCGCGGAGCCACCCACCGAAGCAAACCGAGAAACCCACAAAAGCGTTTAACTCTTCCGTGGAACTAAACAACAAACAATTTTCTTTCGCTCAATTTGCTTGACCACGTTAATAAGCAAACCAAAATGAGAACTTCCATCAGGGAAGTGAGCCATTATCCAATCCGAAAGCTTGAGAACTTTTTGGATATATTTCCGACTTATTAAAAATGTATGTGGATGGAATTTATGTGCAGCGGAAAAATGCTGGGCACATTAATAAAACCGATTTTCATTGCTGCAAAGCGATAAAATCAAAAAATAATAATATTATTATTATAATCGTCTTGAGGAAGTCATAAAACTTGAGGCACGGATTTCTTTTACATACTTTTTATTCATCTTGAAGATATATTTTTTTTGCGCATGACTTATGATTTATTAATAACATATCCAAAATGCCATCAAGGGGGAAGGGCTCCAGCCAACACAATTGATGGCAATTTGTGTATTGGAAAGCACTGTTTGATGATTGCCGGATTTGGGCTTGGAGTGGCTCACTGCGTTGACCTTTAACTGAGGACTGCCATCAGATATTTGTACATAAATTTAAAGGTCACCACTTGGTTGGTGAACGGATTTGCAGTGACTAAAGCCAATCTCGAACTCTTTCAGATACTTTGTGCTCACGCGTGACTACTTGCACTGCTTCAAGAGAGCCTCTGGGTCGGCCAACGAACGGGCCTCGGATATGGGACAGTTTATCTTTAAGGTAAGTGAATAGATATATATTATTAAAATTCAGAATCCTTCCATTTTAAATCTCTGTCTGTATATTTCCTCTTACCATAATCTATCTCCCACTTAAGTGTCAAGCCAACTTTTTTATTTACTGCTCATTGTGTCAAGTTGTATTGCAGAGATTTATGCCCAGCATTATAATCAAACCCATGACTATATAGATCTCGTGAAGGAGGCTGGCATACGAGGGGGCTAGGACACACCTTTGGTGCAACAACAAAAAAAAAAAATGGCTTATAAATGAAGTCTTTTTCGGTTGACAATGCCAGACACATCGAGTCACGTTTTGCAATTGACTTTTCAGTTGGATAGATGAAAGATATCCGTCCGTGTAGGGGGGTCTCTATTGATAGGCAATCTTCAATTGAAATCCGTCTGGGAGACTCTATTTTCCGTTTTTTTTTTTTTTACAAACAAATCCTGATCGAAGGGGAAAGAAAAACTAAGTCCAACTTTGGCTAAGCTCAACTAATTGGCTAAAACTTGCATCTACTGCATGTTAATTTGCCTAACTATTCGCTCCACTCCATTCCGCTTCCATCTTGGATGGGGACTTCCCGCCCCCAGACTTGTGTTCGAGTGCCTCTCCTCTTAACTCGCCCCTCACACAACTTTGCGTTGAAAAACAAAGCAAATAAGAGAAATACTGAAGGCAAGCGGACAAATATTGCACACAGGCAGCAACAAAACGCACAAACAGGAACCGCTGCAATAGCAGCAACAACTCCCAAAAGCAAAAACATTAAAGTTTTCAAGGGGAAATGGTCGAAATTTGAATGCTCTATGGGATTGTATGTGAATAGTAAGGGAGTTCTTGAAAAAGAAATATTTTTATTACTAAAATAAATGTAAGAAAATAATTTCTAAAATAAAAACCGTTTTTTTTTTTATTCATATATTTTTTATTATTAATAATTTATTTAAAAGTCAAGCTCAAAAGAGTCTACGTTCTCCGCTAATTATTTTAAGTCAAAAAAAATTCTTCTCTATAAAAGCAATTTATAATTTTCTTTTGTTTTAATCAACTTCAAATATTTATTATTATTAAATAGCCTATTAAATAGCTGCAGTTTCTTACATTTTTAAATTCTAAAAAATATCAACATTTAAATTTCTCAACCAATTCAATCCCCAAAAATTCAGATATTTTTTAAACATTTTTAAACCTTCCCCTGGACCCCATTACCATTCAGTTAAAGCTAACAATAGTCAGAGTATTTAACACACGATTGCCGTGAAATTGTTCATTGCCTCAGCTGATGCTGGTAGTAGTTGTTGGGGAATGACATTAATGCTATAGTTGTTGTTGTTGCTATTTAAACAAATAAGGAAAATGCACATAAAACGGCTGCTGCAACGAAAGAGATCATGGGAAAATTACTTTTTAGTTTTTTTTCTCTCTGAATTCCCCTCCCGTTTTTCGTTGAATTAAATTTTATTTCGCTTTTTGTTGGCACTTTTCTGCTAAAATCTCTCTTAAAAGCAGTGTCAATACACAGAGATACAACGCCACCGGCAGCAGGTTGTTGTTGTTTACAGTTTAATTTAAAATTAAAATACAGTTTTTTTTTCGTCTTCTTGCAAATAAAACAAAGTGAAAAACGCTCTCGTTGTTGTGCGGGCAATTTTCCAAAGTAAATAAGCGGAAATGAGGAAAAGAGCCCGGGCAGGGACTGTTAAAAGCAGACACGGGGAAAATAATGACATAGGTGGAACTAAATGCTGAAAAATCCCGCACTGTGCGGGAGATTAACTTATTTAATGCGAGGGAAAACATTTATAAAGAAATTACGAACAGGAATTCGTTCGACTAGAAAAGAATTGGAAAATTGGTTTCACAAAAATTGTGATTTTCATTCGAAAAACCAACTGAAAAGCCAATAAAATATTTCAGCTATTTTCCCAGCCATTATTAAATCAAATAAATAGCCAGCAATGAGTGTCGACCTTCGGACCAAATAAATTTTCTACCAAAAATGGTCAGAAGCGTAGCACCCACACGCGCCTAACCGGAGAAGCCAACCCCGGCCATGAACGAGTCACTGAACAAAAAAAAAAAAAATAAGAAAATGTCTTTGATTTTGAGTCATTAGGAAGGCGGCATCTCATTTGATCATTTGATCATCGACACTACAGAGATTCAATAACGCCCAGGCGCAGTGTAATCACATTAATCAATTAGGCTACAAAAAACAAGTGAAAGAGTCTCTCAGGCCCCTCTGTCTAATTGTTTAATTTGATTTTGCATAAAATTTGAGAGATGAAACGAAAAATACCTGGGGGAAATCAATCGAGCATAATTACAGGTGATGAAAGTGGATGGAGGCTGTTACTGATACCGATACCTGCGGGCTCGCAAAGTTTTCCTGCCTCAGAATTTTGCAGCTTTGCACTTTGACAGTGATTGAAAGCGATATTGATTTTTGTCCCCCCCGTGTGGGTGGAAAATGTTGCGGAAAATGAGGCAGGTAGTGAGCCTGGGGAAATGCAATTTCCGTCTGCTGAGCGTTAATGAGCATTATTAATTGGGTTGCAATGAAGTGCAACTCGGGACACTGAAGCTGAAGTGTTTATTAATACTCAGTTTCGCTGATTAAAAATTCTAAGAAAATCAAAGATGAATTCTAAGCTTGAATTTAAGATAAAAACTTGTAAAAATTAGTTGGGTTAAAGTAAATCATAAATAAAGGTACAAAATAAACATTAATTGACACTTGAAAATTCTTAACTAAAACTCCCCCTAAAATAAACCCCTATAGAGCACTCTTTTAAATTAATTATATCAAAATCTCAAGCCCCTATCTGTTGATTATATTTAACCTTAAAGCCGCCACGCGTATCATTTCAATTAGACTTTCCCAAATAAAAAACTGCAATGTTAAAATATCTGTACCAATGACCAGTGCGCTGAGCTTTTGTGTTAGTTTTGACAGCTCATGCTATTAGGCATGTCAAAATATGAAACGGCAGGCGGCAACAATGGAATTTGTTCATAAAACTCATAAATAACAATAATAAATAATAACAGGCGAGCCAAACAAGGCGATCAATATCGACCTTGAGCCCGTGATTTGTTAACCAAAACGTAAAGCGGAAATTTGGAAAATATACAGCCATCGATTGGCACATTTTGGAGAGTGTGAGGTCAGAGTTGCGAAGGGGATAGAGGTCAGCAAGAGGCAAAAGTTAAGAAAGTTTCAAAGGGAAAAAACTAATGCAAAGCACGAAAATGAAATATTGAAGTATATATACGTTCCAGGGAATGTCAAACCCAATGAATATTAATTTTGTGTAAAGTATATTGAGCAACCCACTAAATTCTCTTCAAAAGATACATTTTTATTTATAAACGCCTCTATCTAAAGACTTTTCTAAACGCTTTCCGCTTGTAATCTGGCATATTTTTCTTTGGGATTATCTTGGAATATCATAAATATGTTAATTTGATGTATTTCTTGCTGGTTTACGCCCACACAGAGCACTTAGGTTGTACGACTCCCAGGAGAGTATCCATTTTGATCTTTGATCGCGACAAGAACAAATCCCCAGCGATTCATCCATCAAAGCTCTCTGTGCGATATTCCATATTCCATCTGCTGCCCCGACGATATATATCATAAAAAGCGATCGCTTGAAGAACTTAATTATGTTGGCCATTAGACGAGGAGAGGAAGAGCGAGCCCAGAGATGAAATAAATAAAGAAGAAAGAGCCGGGCAAACTTACAGGGGCCGCATAACTTGGCTAATTGCCACACGCTCCTCGGCTTCTGGCTTTTTCCCCTCGCTACATTCTGGCCTGGGCCTGCTGACATATTTGCCTAATGGCCTCCACATAGTTCTTGGCCATAAGCAAGCGAGATGGCAGCCCCGATGAATCGGTGACACTTTAAGTTTTACCCCATAAACAAGGCCCGCTAACAAAAAAAAACTTCAGAAATAAGTTCAATAAAAACTTCCGCATGGTGAAAAAGTTTGCGGTTCGCTGCAGGGCTGCCTCCTGGCCTAATGACTTTTAACCGAGATGCAAAATGCACAGGCAACGAGGCCAGAGACTAGACCGAAGCCCAGGCCCTGTCACTTAATTGGTGCATTATTCAGAAAAAGTTGTTAGAACAGAAAGTTCTTACTCTAAATAAGTGTGTGGCAATTTATTTGAGTTAGTTAAGAAATAAAATAAAGCTGATAATATTGGAAGGAGTTCAGTGAACTTTTATCCTAGAACCTTTAAACCCCAGATACTTTAATTATTTACCAACCGCAACATATTTAATATATGTTTTATAACCATTTGTTTTTTAAGTATCTGAATTGAAGCCCCCCAGAGACCTCTTTCCCACTGCATTGGCCATTCTCTCAGCCAGCACGCCCCACTGAGAGTGCAAATCTTTTTGTTTAACATTCAGCGGAAAAACGTTTACATAACCCTTAACTTGATTGTCTAACCAATTGGCATTGTCTTTTTGTTTTTGCGGTTTCGCTCCAGGTCAAGCTGGTGGATGTGGAGAAGGTGGAGTGGCTGAATCGTCGCTCCTACAGCGCCATTGGACTGCTACTGGGGCGCGAGGGTCGCGTTCTCCTCCGCTGCGACGATGGCCTCGAGGACTGGTTCGAGCTTTTGGAGGTAAGTGGCCATGGAATAAAAATTCTGGTTAATTTTTAAGACCAAGTCTGTGAAAATCAAGCAACGTTTTCTTTAGAAAAATCTAAAACTAAACAAATTTTCTTACTTGCAGGAGTGCACCATGACCTCCAAGGAGCGAAGGCGAGCCCTGAAGATCGCCCAGGGACCCAGATCCCGTGCCTCCTTGGCTGCCCCCGTTTCCCATGCCTCGCTGCAGTTCCAGCACTTTGGTCTGGGAGGCACTTACTCGAGTGCCTTGGATGACTGGCTGATGACCAATGGAACTGGCGGTGGTTTGGCTAGACACAAAATAGGAGCCGGCAGCCTTAATGGCTATGCCGGAGCCAATCCCTTCTTATTCTCCGATTCCGTACCGGATCTGAGCGCCCTGAACAACGAGAACCACAATCACCATCTGAGCGGCATCAGCACGAACCACTCGACGCCGCAGAAGATTCCGCATCACAGCAACGCGAATCTCAGCCGCTACTCCAATGGCTATGTCTCGGCCCAGAATAGCTTCACCCAGGGCGGAGCTCTGTATGGTTCACCACGAAGGATCTTCATCAACAGCAGCTTCGGCTCCAACCAGGTGGTGGACGAGGAGACGGAGGAGGCGGAGGTTCAGCTAAGGCGACCCCGGCTCTTCCGCGGAGTGAGCGCCACGCCGGACAATGGCAACGAGCTGGACAGGGATTGGCTGTACAGGAAGCCAAGGGCGCCCACCGATATGAGGCACTCAGGTGGGTTTTTAAATTAAGCTTAAAAAAAAATATAAAATTTATAAATAACTGTATGCCTTTCCTCAGTCCAACCCATGCTGCCCGTTGGCAACAACGGCAGTAATGCCGGCCTGGCCAAGACGGAGCTGGACTGCTCGGCCCATGATAGTGGCCTGGACACGCCTCCTTCGACACACCGCCCTTCGAGCTATCGGGAGGCCAGCCGCGACAGCACGGAGACCAATGGCAGCTCGTCGCGGGGCACCCTCCTGAACAACTCATCCTCGCCAGCCGGCAGCTTCCGGGCCAAGAAGCTGAGCAGCCAGGTGACTAATCTCAACCAGCTGAACGCTCTGCATGGCTCACGGTACTCGGTGCAGGACCAGCGCATCCTCAAGATGCGCAACAACGAGGAGGAGCGCTGTGCCTCAATCAAGATGGCCAATCGCTTGAACCAAAACCATGAGCAGCAGCAGGTGCCGCAGCAGGTGGCCTCCTATGATCCCAACCAGAATCGCTACTACAAGAATGGCAATGCCACGCCTCCGACATCACTGACTCCTCAGCACACGCCGCAGCACAAGCTGATGATGATGCACCACGGCAATGGAAATGGCAATGGCGGCACCCTGAATGGCAACAGCAATGGCGGACAGGATAGGATGAACGGATCGGCCATATTCCGGGAGCGGTACCAGCACCCGGCGCTGGCTGCCATCATCAACGAAGCCCAGGGCCTGAAGTTCCGAGGTAAGTTGGATGCCTTATATGGCTTTGCCTGCATCACTCATCGCTCATCCGGCATGGTTATGGGTTGGTTATAAAAAAACTAAATGGTTATTGGAGATTAATATATTTTTTACTTAGTTTTTACATTTTATTTCATAATTAATCGTACTTAAAATAGAGATAATGGAATGTTTTAAGTTTGGCATCCTTTTTGGGATTTTTTCTTTTAAATGAAAGGAAACTCTGTAAACTTTTGTTATAGAAAAAGTTTAAAATTGTAGATCCGAAAAAAATTAATATATTTTTTAATGATTTATTATTTTTAATTTCAAATATTAATTGTAGGTATAAATGAAATTATTTTCTTAATGAAGCTTAGAATTTTTGTTAAATTACCCACGAAAAATAAATATATTATAAAATTTTGGATAAATTTATTTTTTGACTATAATTAAAACAAGATTTGTTTGGCCAACGTCTTAGAATTTTAAATACTATTTTATTTATATTTTATTAATATTATATTTATTTTTAATTTACCACCTACTAGTTGTAACTGTAAATAAACCCCGAATAAAAAAAAAAACCAACACCAACTTATCATCCTGCGTTCATTACATACATCATTATTTTCCTTCAATGCATAATGTATTTTTTCACAATTTTACTTTTGCATGTTAACAATTTAAAGAAGAGTCTGAAAATATGTGGTAAATCCAAGAACCCCCCAAAAAAAGTAAACCAAACTGTGCATGTTACACAAAGACAACACCGCTGACTACTTGGCCACCATTGTGCATGACAAGATTCGGAAATATATTTTGAAAAACCAAAAAAAAATATATCTAAAGGAGACACTCTCCCTACTCCCCAACTTGTAGAGCGCGCCTATTCCGACAGCCAGCAGCGTCGCCTCAACAATAACAATGGACCGACTCCGCAACCAGCCTCGCCCCTAGCCCAGCGCCGGAACAACGGAGGACTTGGGTCCGGAATGGGATCGGGAGTCGGATCGGGGGCCCTCTTTGGCACGCCCACGCGCGTATAGCGCCTAAAGGTCTAAACTTAATCCAAATTGCAGAGCGGGAGAATGATATTAGCTTCCCAAACTAGTTTAAATTGGAAATAAGCGGTAAATTAGTCAACTTGATGGAAAGTTTTTGGAAATTATTTGCATAGAAAATACTTCAACGAAGGTAGAGAATAATTATATTTAGTAGTACTCTTAGTGTGTGTGCTCCAATGTCCAGCTTTATGTAAATCTTTAAATAAAATATACATTAAAGAAATAATAAAACAAAGCGTTCGGGTTTTCATTAAGGGAGAGATGGAACAACTTGAAAATGGAACTAATATACTCCGAGCCCAATGATTGCTTTTACTTTACAATAATTATTGGAAGATGAAGTAAGTATGGCAATTTTTTTTATTAGCTGGAGGTTTCTTAAAATTTAAATTTTCGGATAAATAACTAGTCGCAATTGCGTCAAGATTCTGACCCCATCTCTTTATCATAATTTGTTTTATTATAGTTAAGATCTAAGCCTACATGTTTATTAATTATTAGTTTATTAATCAATAAAATTATTTAAATGGAACCTTAGGTTGTATTCCTTATCCTTTGCTGGCTTTTATATTCGCAAATAACTAAGCTTAGTGGTTTGTATAATATTTAAAAAGCCCTATGTATTGTATATATATTGTTATTTTTAAAAATTATACCCTTTTTTTTAAAGTTGTTGATTGTATATAGAACAACTATCATAATGGCTTTTAATATTGGTGTTCATATATTTAATTTTTAGTTTTTAATGAAATAAGTGACAAAATTTATGAAGGATTTTACTTAAAGCATTATACTATATACAGCTTAATTAAAAACAATTTTCGTAAAATATAATTGATATGGTTAACCTTATAACAAGATTATCCTTTCCAAAAATAAATATAGCTTTAACCTTGGGAAAAATGCATCCAGAAAAAAAAAGCTTTGACCTGATTACTACAAAACTCCGAAAATGCAAAGGATCAAGTTCAGCAAATTTACCTGAAAGCTTTCGGGATAATTGTCAGTGGTCCTTGCAAATAAAAGCTGTAAAAGCTTTAATTTGCAAAACTTTTTGCAAATCCTTTAGGAAAGATGCAACACTGCGGAAAGCTCCGTCGTCCTGAAGCTTCCACGCCGAGAGAGTGAGAGAGGACCAAGTGCAACCCTCACAGGACGAACCAGAGACCCCGTTGTGCGGGTGAGGGAGTGTGGGCTTTTCGGAGTCAACAATAAAATTTTCAGTCAGCTTTGAGACGCAGCAGCCACAGCAGCAGCAGCAGCCGCTGCAGGAAAAGCGGTCGGTCCACCACTGGAGCAGCATCAGGAGTAGAGAATTTTTGCCCACAGGATGCGGAGCCGCACCGAGCTGGTGACCACTACTTTTGTGGAGAGCGACGAGGAGGACTTCAGCCCGGACGACGACTCCGACTCGGAGGAGGACTGGCGGCCCACCAAAAAGCGTCCGGCCAAAGCAGCTGGCTCTGATGGCGGCAGGAAGCGGAAATCGGCGGCGGCCACGGCCTCAAAGGCCAAGCGCCGGATGGCCAAGGTGAGCGACGAGGATTCCGAGAACGACGATGACCTAGAAACAGATCCTAGCGACGACGACTTCGACTATCCATCGGCCAGCACCTCCTCAAAGAGGCCGCAAAGCCTGCCGCCGAAAAAGCAGTTCGTCAAGCTTAACCAGCTGGATCTGTTGGTGAAGAAGTCCGATCTCATGGAAAAAGACTGGCTGAAAAACAATCGCTTGTGTTTGTGGCGCAAGGATGATCAGACGACCCTCCTGCAGAAGTATCTGCGGGTTAAGTCTGGAGCCGAAGAGGAGGAACTACTCTTTACCTCTAGTTCAGTGGTAAGTCAGTCGAATTGTACAGCGAGGTTGTTACTTTGTCAATATTTCAAGTGTGGAATACATTTTAAATATGTATATTATTTTTAAATTTGATTTGATTAATATTTGTCTTTATTTTTATTTATCCTTGTTCTGTTTAAACATGAAGAGAGAAGGAGCAGATACAATTTTAAATAATTGAATTTTCTTTGAGTAAAAAAACGTTGTCTCCTTTTATTGCTTTTCATTTCCCAAAGGTCAGTGAGGTAAAGCAATCTGCAGGCTTGTTTCGGTCACAATTCTAAATGATTTTAACACAAAATTTAATTCTTAATTTCAAAATTAATCTTGAATCAGGAACAACAATATTTCAAAATAATATTACCCAGTTACCACTTTTCGCTTAAAGAAACCCTGAAGTAGAATCCTTATTTCCTCCTTTTCCCCACAGTATTCCAGTTGGGATGAGCAGCAGACCAGCGATTTCATAGAGGTCAAAGTCAATTGCCTGGATCCCAACAATAGACGCATTAAGCTACAGGATCTAGAGGCCGTTAAGAAGATCTCCGAAGAGCTGCAATTGGAAAGGGATACAAGCGCAGCATCCGACAAGGAAGACGATGCCGAGGAAGATGAAGACGAAAAGCCAAATGATGCTGACTAAACTATTAAATATACAAACCGAATTAACATTTTCCCTAGCTATTAAAAACTAAACTAGTTGGCCAAGTTAGCGTTAGAAACAAATCAATTTCCTTATAACAGCAGCCATGTGAACACCACTTTAAATTTAATTTAGTAAATTAAAGAAAACAGAAACAGCCGTAAAAATCAAAAGAATTTATAACTTTGGCGTTTCAATTGCAAAAAATACAAAGTTGTATACAAATCGGTTATAGAGAAGACTTAAAAATTTGCATCTTGGGGAAAACGGTTACCGGCGCCGCTCGCCCTTTACAGTCTTGCGCTTCTCCTTCTTCTCCTCGCGCAACTGCTTCTGCTTCTCTCGGTCGTCCCTGTCCTTTTGTTTCTTGGCCGCACTATCCAGGCGGGCCTGCTCCCGTTTCTCCTTGGCCAAAGCCTGGACATCGGATTTATTGGTGTTTTTGGCAAGGGCTCCGCTATCGTCATCGCTTTCCGAATCGGAATCATCGTTGTCCTTGTTCACCACAGCGGTCTAGAGAGAACAAAAAAAAATGTCTTAGATGGAAGATGGCGCTTAGCTAAGACAAGGCAATAGGCAACGAAACCAATAAAAACCAGCTTCCATTAAAATGATACACGTTCCTTAAGTGCCTTATATCAACCAAATTCTATAAGCAAAGCGATCTGGTTTAGCTGGATTTTTCCGATAGTAACCTGCGAGTACTGGGCTAGTATCTGTTGCTTGATGCGTCGCTCCTCCTCTGTGTACTCGCGCTCCTTGTTGACGGCGGGTTGGAGCTTCTGATTCTCCAGCAGCTTAGCCAGCTGGGCGTTCACATCGATGTCTAGGCCTTTTTTGGGCGGCTCATCGGCGCTGACATGGCTGCATAGCCATTTTTGCAGAATGGTGGCCACCAGTTCGTTGATATCAGCAGACTGTGGAGGGGATAAGGATACACTGAATGAAAGCTTTTCCGGGAGTGCTCTACTTACCCCCGTCTCGCTGAGGATTCCTTCAAGGGCCTCCGTCTTCTCCTCTGTCGTCTCATCGCCCTCGAGTATGCCGACGATGTACGAGCCGAAGACGTTCTCGTCCGTGTTGAGTTTACGCAGCTGGTCGTTCAGCCAGCCCTGAAACTCCTCGCTGGCACTCATGGCTACTTATAATTTAGGTATTTAGTATAAATGGATGGGTTTGACTGGCGAGTTGGGCGGGCAGTGACAAATCAACCGCAAAAGGCAACAAAATTTAATTCGAGATGAGCATGTGGCGCAGTGTTGGTAAATGCCAGAAGTAACAGCTGCTCTGGAGGTGGAGAAACATCGATGAAAACAAAGATGCATCGATGTTTTAAAAAAAATTGGAAACATCGATGTTTTTCATTCATTAATAAAATATATTTAATAACCGAATTAATAATTATATTTTAAAGTAATTAGATATTAACGTCGTGGATGCGTAGCAATGGGGAACCTCCTAAACTGTAAGTACATATGAATTCATTGAAGTAACACCTCTTACCTCTTGCAAACTCCAGGAACTGTGGAAAATTCAAAGTATTGAATCGACAATCAAAAGGAAGAACGAGATTTTAAACGTATGCAAGCATTTTAATTAGTTTTACCTTAAAGCATCGAAAATCATCGATGTCCGCAAATATCGTTGTTTTTCCACCTCTACTTTCCTCCCGCTCAGCTGTTCGTGACAGTGTTGTGAAACACCCGTGTATCTTTTAGTTGTTTGCCGACCTTAAAAAAAACTTTACGCTTTTTGTTACAAATGAAATATTAACTTTTGTGTTTGTTAAAAACTCTGTCAAGTGCAATAATTGCGTTCCGTGGCCCCCTTATAAGTGTGTGTAGTTTCGTGAACAACATTTGAGCCCTACGGCCGTCGTATTTCAAGCCAAACTAAAATTATAAACAAATTGTTTCTTCGCTGTCCGTTTGTTTCTTGTGTGAGTTGATACCATTTTTTACGGGCTTGAGCGTAATTGTGTGTGAAGCTCCAGTGGCTAAAGGTATTGGAGATTCTTTGAGTAATAATTTGCAGCATAGAAACAACAACAAGAGCTAAATAACCATAACAATTACAATTACAATAATAAGCGCAACAACAACGTCACACGCCTGCGACACCTGCGTCACTTGTTGTTGCTGTCGTCGCCTTCGGCTTTTGTTTATTTGTTGCTGGGCGTCGCGTCGGCAGACGCGTTATAAACAAAAAAGAAAAGAAGATACAAGCAGCAAAGATACGAGAAAAGAGCGACGAAGTTTAAATACTCTTCCTTTTAAAAACTAAAAACTCAACAACAAACGCAGCTTTATATTGAATAATTAGGAAAAATTCGATTAACTTTTTTTTAGCATATATTTCTAATCACTTTTTTTAATAAAAAATTGTATAAAGTAAACTCAAAATAAGCAAATTTAAATGGTTAAAGAAATTAAAAATGTAGCTTAATAAATTATAATGTCGTTTGCCCGTTCTCTTAAATTATGTATTTTTATAGTAAAAGCGTTAAGTTGAAAAAAGTAATACCCTTTGTTAGGGTATAAATATACAACAAAAAATATAAGAAGAGAAATACATACACACAGGCGTGTGCCGTTGGCAACAAGTGGAATATATACAAACAAAATTCATACACTTCTATGCTTGTGTGTGCGGCAAGTGTAATCATAAGACGTCAAAGAAAACCCTAAAACAAGAACAAAAAACCTAAGAAACTTAATGGCAGCGAAAATAAATTGCAGCTAAGATTCAATTTTCTTCGGTAAGCTTCTTTTAGTTTTTGTTAATTTCAATTTTTGTATAAGTGTATAGCATCTGACATTTTAAAAGTAGTTTGGGGAGTCAAAATTAAGCGAAACTAAAATTAAAATATAATTTTTAATTTATATTTTTCGAAAATCTATACCATAAATATTTAGTATTCTTCTTATCTTTAAAGTTTAAATAAACTTGTTAAATGATAATGAAATGAAACAAAAATCCTATGTCGCCTGGTCAATAAGAGAGCAATTAACCAATAATTATACCTTCCTTATATCGTTTGGAATTGTAGTGTGAATATAAAATAAATGGTATCAAAATAAATAAAACCAATATAATTGAGTGCAAGAGAAATATCTTTGGGTTTAAATTCAATAAAATTGTGTCAATCTTATAAGACAGTATTTTTAACATATTTTAAACCGATTTCGTTGGACTTCTTGTTCTTGCTTTATTATATTATAAATTGTTTCATAATGTTGCTTTTAAATAAAAATAGTGTAAATGTTCTACATCTATTAAAAAAAAAGGAAGGCAAATGGGCATACAAAATCATGGCCAGCCGTTAAAAATAACAAACGGCTTAAATGATTTATTTACCTTATCAAATCTTGTTTACCAAAGATTATATTATTTAATAAAATATGTACAGATGAAGAATGTTTATGAAAGAATCCGTTCCCATTTTAATTTTTAATCTTATATCCTGCATAACCTTGACGTTGTCCCTTTGAATAGTCCCAGCTTCTAGCCACCCACAAGCAACGCACCGCTTGTTGACTGTTTTTTTAATGGGCCACAACGTTGCAGGGATTGTTTATGTGGCTTGTAAATGTAAATGTGAGTGTTTTACACTTTCCAATCTGTGTGCATATTCATGTGAGCTTCTCCACGACTCCCCACGCTCGTGTGTGTGTGTTGTGTATGCATAATAAAGGCCATTAAAATTAAGTAATTGACGCAAGTAGACGCGACACCCGTTAAGGGGAAGACGGTGTTGTTAACTGATTCAACCGTTTTCTGTCGCGGAAAGGAAGGAAGGAAGGCAAGGAGAAGGTGAAATGAAAACCGGAAAATGCACACAGAAATATATGTATAGATTCCTCTCTGAAAGTAAAAAACAAATTTACAAAAAATGTATATTGCAGCGCGATCTACCTTTTCGCTCTTGACGCTGTCTTCTACCCCTCTGCCGGTTTCGTCATTAAATTGGAGACCCATTTAAATTTCAGCAAGCTCATAAAATTCACACGATTCATTGCTTGTTCTTTTAAAGACCCAAAACCGTGGTGTATAATACACATTTAATAAAACTTAAGGACAAAATAAAAATAATAATAAGTTGGCAAGAAAAACTGATGATGAATATTGCAAAATTTTAATATAATTGAACATAAGTTATATAAATATGTATTTTATTTAGATTTTTTATTCCAATAGGAAATAATTTTATATATTTTTTTTAAATATATAGTTAATAAATCAATTATTATTATTATTATCTCCACTTTTTATGGTAGCTTTCTTTATCCTTATATTATCCTTTGATTTTAGTACTATCCCAACATCTTAACTTTTCAAAAAGTCTCATAACCACTGTCCTTATTTGCCATCTGACTTGGTGTCTTTGCGTTTTAACTGCTGCTCCTTCCAACAGCCATTTGCCAGTCGGCACGCCCTCGTCCATAAAGTTTTCCTGGCTCTCTTCCTGGCCGTGTTTTTATGACGGCTTTGCTTGATGGCTTTCGGCCTTGCCGGCTGCATCACACCAAAATCTTGGCTCTAATTGTGGGAAAGGAGCAAATTGATTTCCATATCATAAACCCGGCCCGTGCTTTGCGGCTAACCAATCAAATGGAAAACGCAACAAGTCAGAAACAGAAACAAAATAACTTGGCATTGAGCGGGCCTTTAAAAGGGGGGTTTGCATTTCACATAACGAAATCAATCCGACGATGGGTGGGCGCATTCATTTCAAGAATGCCACGGGGCGCTTCAAGTACTTGCCTCCTTCCCAGCTGCGCCTGGAATTTTCCGGGACCACCCACTGAGTTGGTTGGATGGAACGTGGCTGTGATCTCCATAATACCAATCCTTATTACAATGACGTTGAAACAGTGTTGCGGTGACTGAAAACATATGTTATCTTTGGGTTATTCCAACGCAGGACTGGCTACATTAACCGTGGTGGTCAGGTGAATTGAAGGTGCTTTATTCACAATTAAAATGTTATTAAAATATACTTGACTTTAAAAATAAGTAATTTAATTTATTCAAACTTTTATTTTAATTTAAAAACATGAAATACACTCTGGTTCCTAATAATTTCACCTCAATTCTGTAAAAAGCCCAAATTAAGGAAACTTAAGGCTTACAGAAACTCCTCATATGAAATTCCATTTCATAGCTTGGCCCCCAGATACCGCTTGGGGTTGCTAAGTAGCTCCCTGTGGCTTGGGATGGAAGGATTTCGAAACTCAACCCATTCACACTGAAAGCGGAGGAAGGACTCTGCCTCGGCATACCGTAATGTGATTGAAAAGGCTTCGTCGGTTGGCTGCCAGTAGGATGCCAGGCGGCTCCATGGGCGGTTGATGGATTCCATTCATGGCGCTCGTATCCACTTAACTATTTCGATGAATTGAGGGAGAAGCTGTTGCTGCCGCTGCCGTTACTGCCTCTGACATTTTCATTTTGCTACAGTTGGCTAGAGTTTTCCAGCTTTTTCATCGCTTCTCTTGTTGCTGTATCATTGCCATGTCGTTGACAAATTGTCTGGCGGAAGAATGGGGAAGAGTGCTGGTCGAGATCTGGCTCTGGGTAACTGGAAGCTCGAGGCGACCCTTAATGTGTGTCAATAAATGTGTGTTAAAAATACCGCTAGGCAGAGGCAGATGGGTCATGGTGATATATGGGCCGGGAGAACGACGATTCCTGTTGCGCCCCCCAATCACAGGCGGTGGTCGCTCGCAGAAATTCTCCGCTGCTCACAAACAATTTTCAATTAAGCGCACAATCACGATAAATAAATCTCATTGTGCGAAAAGCCAGTTTCATCTACACGACGAGCTTAGCTTAACTTGGCTTTTCTCTTGTACACCCGATGTACAGCAATTTTCTGCGGTTTTTCATGCCATTTTCATTGGGCAGGCGAGCAGGCGGGCAAGCTGGGCGGCAACTGCACAATAAAACTCCACCCAGGTAGCGACTTCATTGCAGTCTTCGGTAGCTTTTCCTCCGGCGTTGCTAACACGCTTTTGCTTCTTAGCTGCCAGCTAATGCTCTTCACACACAAGCGGCGGGGTTATTCGGCATTATCCGGGGGAGTTGGCCAACATGAATCATACAATTAATTACCGGGTTATGGTGTGAATCGCACATAAATTAATTATATATCACGAAGCGCTTAAGCCGTTGCCATAGCCAAGAGCTTATGATTCGACATTGTTCGCAGATTCCAAAAATAAGAAAGGTGAACGGAATTGAATTAAAGGAAAGTCATTAAGTGCCTTAATTGCAGGGAGGAAATCAGTGGAAATATATATATTCCTATTGTATTTTATCTAATTAAAATGATACTTATGGGTAAATTAGGAAAACTGTTCAAGATTTAAAGCTGAAAAAGACTTTTCTACTAAAAAGGAGATTACAAATGATATATTGTACATATAAGTGACATAAAAAATAGTTAAAATTTATAGAATAAATATCTAAATATATCAATATTTAATTTTAATTTAAGTTTCTTTATAAATATATTTAGTTTTAATTAAGTAAATTACATGGAAATTCTTAATTCAGATGTTGTCTCAATCTTGTTAGCGAGAACATATCAATCAATCTCCTTTAATTAATAACCTTTTCCGTATCTCTTTAAAATACTTATCAGTAAGTGAATTCAAAATTCGCATTGCTTTTGGCCACTTCCTTAACTTGTTTATGTTTCATTTCCTTGCCATAAATTCTGCGGTCGAAAAGAGGCGAGAATAGAGGGAGAAGGTGAGGGATGCCGGGAGGTGGTGAGCAATATGTTTTTATAATGTTGATATATATGCTTGGATTGCAATTTACGCGTTACAAGGGAAATACGTTCTCTAAGTTGAAGTATATATTTTGATAATGGGACCGCAGGCAGTGCGGTGTGTGTGGTCAAACTTGACAGAATAAAAGCTCACATCAATTTATATACAACAAAAAATTAGCCAAAGATGAGAAGTATAAAAAGCATATTCAATCAAGCGAAATTTAACAAGATTTCCGTGAAGCGAGGCTCCTTCCCTTCTAATGGATAGATGCTCATCTCCGCGTCCCTCGCAAATTAAGAAAAACCCTCGAAAAAATACAAAATACAAATATACACACCCCCTTCGGATCTTCTTAGATGCCCCTATCAAAATATAAAACGGCCGAGAGCCAAACTTGATTTCGCAGGCGAACAGAATCTCTTATAAAGTAAATAATAAATCAGCGACGAGACGATATATGAAAATGTGCGAGCTGTACATAAGCAGAGGGGATTCGTCGTGGCGATATCCACATATCCATGGGATGCGCCGCTGCAAAGAATCTCTCCTAAAACTTGCCTATAGAAGATTTAGTGGCTTCGTCTTCTGTGGCTTTCGGTGCTTAGGTAGCTCAAAAGGAAGTAAACAGGATTTGAGCTTTACCAGGAATCTTTTCTGTTTTTTTTTTTTTTTTTTGTTCGTTGCCTCTGTTTTCATCGGATTTTGGATTTTGGCGTTTTGCTTGCCGGTGTTTGTTGTGTCTTTAACCTCTCGGACATTAGGTACAAAATAGTTTGATATCTCTCGGTGGCTTCCTCTCTCCGGTGGCACCGGTTGGGTCTTCGTTTGTATATTTACTTGAGGAAATTCGATATATTTAAATATGTATATTATTTTATGGGGTCTTTCAGCTGCTTTGCTTTTGCTGCTATTGGCGCTTCTCGCCCGGGGGCTCTCTTAATAAATTCTGTGAATTTTAATAAATGATAAGACTTGTGTAATTTGAAGACATTGTACATAATTTCGGACGATTTTTTCTTTCGCTATGTGTGAGAGTATTTTAGAAAATTGGTATGGAGCATTAATGCATACGGTGTGTGTATATAGGAGAAGGCAGTCACTTGATGCCCTCAGTTCGCAGAATTTTCTCTGAAGTAAAGTTGATCAGTATAAGGTTTTAGAGTTGAGCTTAGAAAGAGCATGTAAATTGATTTCTTTTAAAATATAAATGTATAAATATTTAGTTTGTATAAAGTGTGTACTTAAATAAAAAATCTAAATTTATAACAATAACTTAAGATATACCATTTCATACCAGAAATATTCTCTTAAATCTCCGTCAGCTTCTACTTTAACCCATTTGGAATTTTTAATTAAATTTCATAAATTTGAAAAGAAAAAAAAAACGTGCAATTTCCATGGGAATTCCATTTCACATTCGATCAATTATTCATTAAAATGCACTTTGGACTCGGTTTTATGGGCATTTCCTATTTACACTTATCGTTTTGTTTTCGGTTTTCATTTTGCATTTCGTTGCTGCAGCTTATTTGCCAGCTCTCCATGCTTTTCTGCACAAGTGAGCAATTATTTGTGCAACATAATTAAAATTTTATTAATTCATAAACAAATGCGCAGAGAGCGTACACAAATGGGCGAAGAAGAAGAAGGACTCTCGCCTGCAGTTGCCTTTCAACACTTCATCAACGCCAAATGTTGCTGCCGTGTCGTTGCCGCTGCTGCTGCTGCTGCATCATTCATAAAAAATTCCATAAATGCAGACACAACAACAACATCAGCACGTAGTAGAGTAGCTGCCTCTCTTTTCCACCTGTGCAGGTGCACTGAAAAATAAAAATTATTTCACTTTTTTATGAAATCAATTATTTGAAAAAATAGAAGGTAGATTATTTTTTTAGTTAAAAATACATTTAAGATAGTCCTTAAAAAGTAATATTATTAAAAATAAACAGATTTTATATGAACACTAATTTAAAATAATAGTAAAAAGTTTGTTATTAATAACATCATATTTGATTTTATTTTTGAAAGGTAGATCATATAATAATAATATTATTAACTGTATAATATTATTTAAATTTCCTAAATGTGTCTTAAAATCTCATGTATTTATCATATGTACTCTTGTTTACTTTGTATAGTTTTTCTATTTTTTATTTTATTTTTCTTAGTGTAATATTCTCACACTTTGAACTTCCCCCTTTTGCCCACGGCTCACCTTTTCCACCAGCCTCGTCACCTTGTCAATTTTACATTTGGAGCACGTGTCGCAGCCCGTGTTCAGATGCTGCTGCTTTAGCTGCTGGCAATGGGAATTTCTTCCTCAACTCTAATTAAAGAGCTCTTCACACAGCCTCCTTGAACCAGCCGCATCAACAAAATGAGTAACTGCCATAAGGAAACTTTTAACCCTTTGTGAGAATGAATTTTTTATTTAGTTAAGAGAAATTTAGATAAAGATCCAAATCAGTTCCAGATAGAGATCTATAAGCAGTTTTACATATATGAAGAATTACTTGATTTCAATATATTACCAATAAAAAAAAATGCACAATAAAACAGAGTTTTTTTCTATCTTTTTTTTGTTGCCACACCTGCCGAATTGTGGACATCAGCATAAAATAGAATCCGAATAAAACAGAGCAACCAGAATATATGTATATAAATGTGTTAAATAAAAAGCTTGCAGCTCGAGAGCAAGCCCAGAAAAAGGCAAACGGGACAAATACGAAGCAAAAGAAATGCAAATACAGTACAATATAAAATAAATAGAACGAGCAAAATATTATCACAATATAACATTCAAAAACAAGCGAAAAAAAACCAAAATCGAAACAAAAGCCATGTGTGCTGAAACTTAGGCAAATATGAATTTAAGCAAATATAAGGAAAATAAATATTTGGCAAATGCCAAATGGAAACTTTTGTTGGTGCAAATTTTGAAAAGCGTGAGGGAATCAAAAGTAAAAAATATATAAATACATTTTAATAAATATAACTTCTTTATCACAATTAAGAGCCATAACAAATGTATAAAACTATTTTATTTTTTACTGTAAATACTTGTTTTGATTATTATCTTGAGCTGCAATTTATAACTTCATTTACAAATGCTTTTAAATAATTGCACTCGTCTCTTCCTTTCACATACTATAAATAAATACATAACTAAAATAAAAAATCGTTCAATGTTTTCCGCAAACAAATCCAAGGCAAGGGCCCTGGCAAACAAACAATCAACAACAGAAAATAGAAATACAAGAAACCCCACAGAAAAAAAAAAACAATCAAATTCGCATGAAGTTTTTGGCCAAACACCTTCGTTTTGGGTTCCCGACTTTGGCTGTATTTTTGGCTTTTTGTGGCGTGGCAAAAACCTAGGGAACTTCGGCGGGGGGGCCTGCGGGGGGCACACACTGAAATTTATGGCGTCACGTTGGCAACTACTGGTTTTAATTTTTATTTTTAGAGCCGCCTTATGCCGCGCTCTAACAATTCACGGCTTCGTCTCGGACTTTATAATTGGTTTTTGAAATTCACTTTTTCTGCCTGCTCTCTTCCTACCTACGAATTAATAATAGTAGTTGATTCAGCTCAGGTAAAAGTCAAAATGCGAACTAAACCCAATTCGCGGATGAGATTCGCCAAGTTGTTGGCATAAAAACGCAGGGGGATCAAACCAGGTTGCCGGGTGGTCGTCAAGTGTCACCTGTTTTCCTCTATTCATCATTGTTTCTGTCATTTTTCTTCGCTTTTTTGTTTCTAATTGTTTGCAACATTAACGAAAAGCAAACATGGACAAAAAAAGAAAATGGCAAGTATCAAGTTTTTAAACAGTCAGCAATTAAAGTACCTCTTTGGCAATGGTTTCTGTTGTTGGCCAGGCCATTATGTGCATAAAATTATCAACAACATTAGGGGGCCAACCACCACACAACTAAACAACAAACACTAAATGTACAATTGTCATGCATAATTACGGCTCGGAAAAATCCAAGGAAAATCTCAAGTGTTGACAAAGAGTTAACGGCAAAACCGCCCAAGGGTTTCCAAGGCAGAGGCAGGCAGGGGGCAGGTTCAGGGGGCGAATCTCAAATTGGCTTGCCAACTTCTCGCGCGCGAATTTAGCTTCATTTTATAGAGTCGAGATGGAAGAACGTTGGATATAACATAGGAAATGGGCAACACAAAAAAAATAATAGAAACAGAACTCCAAATGATGTCATTGGCAAGGGCTGTTAACTTCATTTTCCTTTGAAGCGTTTTGGTTTTTTTTTTCTGCTTTAGATTTTACAAAAATTTCATAGATTAAAGCAAAAAAAATTTGAGCTGTTGAATGGGATAAGGAAAATTGAGCAAACTATATTAAATATTATTTTTTGACTTTGTTTTTTAAATCTTTCGACTTTACCTTGTGCCTTCTTTTTTTAGATTTTGTTTGTAAATATATAAATTCTGTTCAGGTGAGTTATAAAATTTTAAATATGATAAATTCATAGATACAACATTTCTTAGAAATTTCTATTCAGAAATAAACTGTCGGTATTTTAGGAAAATATCCCAGATCTCAAATCAGAATATTCCATGTTGTATAATTATAATTTATTTTATTTAGTTTTAGTCATTTTACTTACTTACTTACTAGATTATTATTATTCTTAGAAAATGTTAATTATTAATGTTTATTGACCCAAGCAAACCACATTCGTGCAAACTGCTAAATAGTTGCATAAATAGATAACAATCTCAACTTTAATTTATGTATCTTATGATTATGAGTGCGATTAAGAAAACAACAAAGAGAAATGAGGCGGATCAAGACTATTCGTATTTAGACAAGTTTTGGCAATAAAATGCATTCTTTTATTTATGGAATATAACTCGAGCGCAAAACATCCAAAACAAAGTGGCCACAAAAAGTAGCTAAATAGCCGACGTGTATATATACGCATCTATATCTATGTATATAGGTAGGTTTCGGTGTAGGAACCGCTCTCTAGCTATCTCAACGGCTAGAGCTGCTATTGAAATTGAAGGCGACATCGTCGTCGCAGAGCTTTTCCAACTTTTTCTGTTTATTTTTGTGTTTTGTGTGAGCTTAATTCGGTTTTTTGCGCTACAAAGCTACAACAGAGGAACTCTCTGCTCCACTCTTCCCCTTCTACTCCCTCGGCCACTCTTCGCTCTGCTCTTTCTACGCTCATCGCTTGGCGCTCTTCATTGCGGCGAGGCCCCAAAGAAAAAAGAAACACAACATGTGTTTCGTCATCAAAACGCTGTGTTTTGTTGCATTTTCCTTTGCGTTTTCCCGTTGTCTTTTTAGAAATTTAGAAATGAGGAAAAGTTATCTTATGGCAATATTTTTGTATAGATTTTTAGCATTGAAAAATTGGTTTTAGTTTGGTAATTACATTTAACTTAAAGACAACCTCCAATATACTAAGGTTTTAAAAAATTTGTATTAAGTTTATTTGGTTAACATTTTAAAGTATAAATATTTGGATATTTTCGAAATGTAAAATATATTTGTGTTAACAATATTTTTTGAATGTAGTTAGTTTTCCCTCACATCGCTATATCGATGTTTTTTCTGCCAAAATACCCTGGAAACATTTAGAATTTGTATTATTCGAAGAGGTTAAATACGCTAATGCTGAGCTTCTCAAAAATATTTTAATATGATTTTACTAACGCTTAAAAGCACTAATTTAAATATTCAAAAAATTGGAAAAATAGGATCGCATTTGTTTTTGTTTTTAAAAACAGCCGCCATTAAATATTTGCAAAGACAGCGTTAAGAGCAATTTACTTTGCTCTTTGTGTTTGCTTTTGTTTTTGTTTTACTTTACCGAAGCGAAAATGAAAATGCCGGCACTTGGTGAGGTGAGCAGAGAAAACAACTGCAAAGCAGTGATGTCATTTCATTTTGAGCAGAAAAAGCTGGATCTTAAATAGCTATAAAAGCTGAATAAAAATACGGAATTTTGGGGGAAAAATTTAGAAATAAACATATTTTAATAAAATTGTGTCTTGTTAATTTAACATTAATAGAGACATACCAAATATTTTTGCAACGCCACAACTGTCTGCTGTTTTCAAAATTTCCCCGCACATTTAACAAGAAGCAGAACCTGACGGTAAAATAGCGGTATTGACATCACAGCGGGACAAGAGCGTGTTAAGAGAGCGCAAGAGAGCGAACGGTGGAGCACGTCACACAGCTGGTGGATATCCGTATCAGTGAGATGCGTATCCGTCAGTTCGAGTTTGAATTTCGTTTGGTGAGGTTGCCTCTGAGCGGTGCAGCTACATCGCTATATCCACTGTGTCGACGTGTCTCCCTCTCTCACTCTCTCTTCTATCTCTCTCGTTGGCCCCCGTTCGCCGCGCGTGTCGTGCCCGACTTTATTTACCTTTCGGCAGGAATTAAAGCCCACTGAGATCGACTGAAAGTCACAAAAGTGCCGAAAAAGAAACGCAGAAAGCAGCACTTGGTCAAAAGAAAAAATAAATACAAAAAGTTGGCGCTGCCCAAAAAAAAAATAATAAGAAAGAAAAAGCAAAGCAAAGTGCGCGTGTGTGTTTATGTGTGTGTGCGGGCGTGAGAGTGTGTCTGAGTGCGTGTTGTTTTCCTCCGCCAAAAAGAATCTTTCAGATATGCAAGATATGCACGACAATTAACGCAGAAAACTATAGAAACTTAAACCGAATAATTGGTAGTTTGGGTTTATTAACAATTTCGGGAGATTAAACGAAATTTTTCTCCGTTTCGTTGCGGAATTTTTGTGTGGCTGTTCCACTGCCAAACGTTCCGGCTGGCGCTCTCTTTCCCCTCTCTCTTATTGCCATCGCTTCGGCGGATCTCTCTCTGTCGTGTATCGCTCGGGTTTCGTAATTCAATTGTCGGCTCGTTTCGCCATTCGGTCCGTTCCGCCAACGTATCTTTATTTATATTTTGTTTCGTTTCCACTTCGGCCCCCTAATTGCCCACTTTTTTGGAAAATTCAAAATACAAAATTCGAAATTCCCTTTGCTAATGCCTGTCTTTATTATTCTCGCCCAAGCAGTTTCTCTGACAAAATACTATATGATTTCCCCAGATTACACTCATAGTATATATATTTTGTGCAAAATAAAATACAAATAAAAACCATAAATAAATTCAAGCTAGCCTTGGCAAAATCATTGAAAAAATATATATTTAAAAAGTATACAAAAAGATTACAAAAAAAAAAACAAAATCGACATAAATATAAATATATTTATATACACAACGGTTTCACTTTGCGAGTTGTATACAAAAAGTAAAAGCAAAAGAAAATATAAATAAATATAAAACAAAAGCGATTTACAGTTATTCACAGTGTTTGAAAAATACACAACAAAAAAGTGCAAATCAATGTGCAAAATCAAATGATTCAAATATTAAATAATTATCACTTATAATGCCGCCTAACAAACTAAGAAAACATGGATTAACGCATTTAATATAGATTTTATTATCTATGGGATTATTACTTGAAGTCTACGGAGAAAAAAGGTGGTCAGTCAGCTTTTTTTAGACGTAAATAATTAACTGAAAGGTAAAGAGCGATAATTAATATAAGTATACAACTTTTGGATTAAGAATTATTATTCTAAACAAATACAAATTCAATAAAACTAGCTATTAGGCTTTAAATGTACTTCAGGGTGTATAAACATTATTTATGCGTTGAATACATTTCAGTTTAATGCTATTTAAAAATATTGTATGATATTACAAATTAATGGAAGTAACAAATATTTAATTTTGGAATATTTCAACAAATGTAAAGCCTTAATAAATGACTTGCCTTTAAAAATAATGGTTTGTACAAGTTAGTTAGCTTTAAAGGAAATAGTAAAGGAAGATTGTATGGTCTTAAAAAATATTCATTAATTTTTTTAAGAATTTAAAAGTCTTAATAAAATATTTGCCACAAAAAGGAAAGAATAGTCGGTTTAGTTGGTTCATATCAGTAAATCTAAGCTTGATTTTTTAATGAGACCTTTGTACCTTTTTGATATTCGCTAGTATTTCAATGTGTTCCTAAATAAACAAATTATTTCTTAAATTTTTACCATTATATGGAAATTTAAAATACAATTGGTTAATTGATTACCCTTGTTGCCGATAATTTCATAATTTCCGACGCATTCTCATGCGATATCGCTCGTGACTCAGCCACTTGGTTTTTAGCTTCGGATGACCAATCCATTGTCCCTTTGAAATAACCAGCATTTCGTCAAGAGAGTTATCGCCGGCGGAGGGAAGTAATGATCGTAGAGCATATGAACACACTCTATATGTATGTAGAAGTGCAGGCCGAGGAGGTCGTCGTCGTCGTTGGTTACATAATAAAACGTGAGTCGAGGCAGCGCGCTGCTCACTGCCTGCCGCTGCTCGGTTCAGTTAGAATTCTTTTGCTAATACGCGAGCAAACACTGTAAACGGCCGACTGCCTCGGTGTTTGTCGTTCTCGGGCGGCGGCGGTGCGATCTCTCGGCGGCAAACAAACACCAAGTCGCAGTCACAAACCTCCAAACCGAAAACCCAAAACCCAGGCCGTATATATCAGCGAGAAACTGAGAAAATCGACTGGCGAAGGTTCGTTCGCTCTTCGATCGCTGCCGCCTATCTATCTACGTATCTCACAGATACTTTGGGCGCGTGTGGGTGTGTGTGTTTTATCAGCGCTAAAAGCGTCGAGTTTTGCATATGATATTGAAATATTTATTTTGAGAACATTTTATTTATACCTTCAATGAAAATTCTCAGCTATTTATACTGTCCGCCTCCTCTCTTACACGCGAGAGAAGAGCGAAAGAGCTCTTAGAAGATTTTGCGACGTATTTTGGTTAGATTTAATTAGTTTATTGTTGCTAGACTTGGTAAGCTTTTGTTGTTTTTTCTTCTTTTTTTTTTCGCTGGTCAGCTATTTGATTTTTTTTCGGACAGGTTAAACCAGTTTTCCTGTTTGGCAGTTCTACACAAAAATTACAAAACGACGAAAAAAAAATATAGCTGCGAGAACACCTCAAACATGCCATATTATTATATAGTTTTTTGTTTCGTTCGTTCTTTTCTTAGTTTCTGTTTTTTTTTCGGCTTTCAACTTTATCGTCGCCGCTCATAATTTAATAAAAGTATGAGGAAGAAACTAACAAAACGCTGCGCTTAGGCTTATCGCCAATGCCCATGCCCCAGCACACACACACACAGACGAGCGAGAGTCGGCGATTAGATAATAGCATTTTAAACGATGTCTCTACTGTACAGTAGAGTCGCGAAACACACACGAGAAGTGACCAACCAACAATGGAAATGGACTTTGTTTTGAAAAACTGAAAACGGCTGATAAGACACAGTCGACAGCGAGAGAAAGAGAGAGCTCTCGGAGAATTGGGTAGGGAGAATATAAATAAATTTAACAATTTGAATGCCTGCTCGGAGGGGAATCAAATTTTTACTCAACACGGCCGCCAAATGCAATCTAAATAGCTCTAGTTTAGATTGAAATAAATGTCCAGAAATTCATTTAACGGTCCTGAAAAATATGGAAAACTAATGATTATAAGATAGAATCAGGTCTTGTTATTGTTAAGATGTTTAATCAATTTTTATATGTTTTATTATAAATTAAAATCGATTTTTATTGGAATTAATTAATTGAGTTTTAATTATTTATTTGTAAACTGTTTCTCATTAACAAAGTAAGTGTAAAGCTAATAATTCTAAAAATATAAAATCATGTTTATCAAGCAGATATAAACTTTAAAGTTAGCTTTTCCCATTGATAAAATTGTTTAAAATACATATAAATATTAAATATTTAAATAAAACCCTAACAAAATCATGTATTATGTTTACAAAGTTAGTTATTCCTTTTTCAACTCATTAAAAATCCCTTCAAATATTCAATTGATGATCGACTTGGAAATTCTCAAGCTCCAATGGCTGTGGGCAAGATTACAGTGTCATTTTTTCGTGTTTACACGAGTGTATCTATAAAATATAAATATAAATTAAAGATACGGGAACTGCATATATGCCATAAAAAGAGGCATTCTCGCTGTTGTTGTTGCTGATATATTCGCTTGACCTTAGCGTCAATGTCCTCGGAACCTTGAGCTTTGTCTCCCACCTAGTTCTCGGCCAGTTCTCCGACAGTTCTCCACCGATTCTCCCTTTCTCTGGCGGAAAAACTCTCCAGTCGCACGTTTCGCGGCTTACATTCGTTTTTCTCGCGCGCCAAAGTCTCTGTGAAGCGTAAATGAATTTGTCCCTTTGAAGTTTTCCATGTTAATTGGGAAATTAAGCTTGACCAGCTCTCGCGCGACTTGAGATCCATTCACTTCGCCTGAAATCGTCGTCGGAGTGGTGTATATAAGACATTTCTGTTCCCTTTTTTTATTTTTTATTTTTTGTGTATGTGGTGCACATGATTCTTGCTGAACGTTTATAATTACGTTAACTTCAATTACTGCTTACGTACAATATCAGACCAATTTTTGTTGGTTTCCAGGTAAAACTGGTTTCTGTACGCCTCATTTTGTTTTATTTTTCTTTATTTTTTGTATTTCTCTCAGGGTTTTTTGTTGTTGCTTGATGTACTTACTGCCGCTGCACGAGTTTTGCTATAATTTTAATTTCTTTTTGAAGTTCTGCGCAAGTGTGTTGAAGGTCTCTCTTAACTGCTATTTAAATAGTAGTTAAAAAATTGTTGCCAGCATCTTGAAATTCTTCAGAATCAAACTCATTACAGGTGGTTACGGTTGGCTATGTGACGGGAGATCCTATCATATTTTGAGGGTTTGAGATATTTGAGAAAAAATGGAGGAATGAATGGGGTTTTTATAGATTCATATCTGCAGTAAAAGTATCTTTTAATCTGTACAAAATTTAAGTCTAGTTTTGTGTATCTTAAACCTTTTTTCCTTTGTATTTAATTGATCTTTATTGTTTTAAATTAAATAACTTCTTAGTTAGTTCCTTAAGAGCAATTATTTATGTTTGATTTTTCCTAAATTTATGATTTATCTTTGCCAGCTCTGAGCTTAAATTTCTTATTGAATTCCCAATAGTCCGCAGCTCAATCGTATCCTGCATAATCTAGGCTCAAATAGTGGTTCGATTGACATTGCTGGGACATTTGATTCCCCATTTCCTCAACACATATAAATCCACATGGTTGTTGTTGGTGTTTTCTCTTCTGGTTCCTCAGCGATTGCGCTTTTTTGTGTGCTTTATTTTGGTTTTTGATTTGTTGTTTGTTGTGCGGCGTTGTTTTGCGGACTGGGAGCTGCTCCTCTTGGGGCGTTTGCCGCATTTGAATTTCATTTTTAGATTCCAATTTATTTTCGGCGTAGTTTATGCCAATTTGGTTTTTTGGGTGCGATTTCTTTAATATTATGTATGCCATATATTGTTGCCCCCGCCTGTGTGTGTTCGCTCGCGTTCGTGTCTGCGTATCTGAGCGAGTGTGTGCCGTGCTTCTTCAAACGAATTTGATTTGATACTCATTTTTCTGTGCACCTCTGCTGGCCTGTGTATTTGTTGTATAATAGGTAACAGAAAAAAAAATAAATAAAAAATTGCAGGCGCTTGCGAAATTTTTTGAGCCGTACTGTACCCGTGATTATGGTCGTCGTCGTCGCCAACGTCGCCTCTATCTCTTTTTTCCCGCCAGCTTCTAGCTCAGTGATCCCGTGATGTATCTCTCGGTTACTCATTGACAAAAAAGAATACTGAAATGCCGAGGATCCAGATCGGTGTTTCGGTTGGTTCCTTTTAAAAAGCATATTAACTAATTGACGTCTGTGTTTATCTATAAGCAACCGCTCGACCCACAAATATTTGACGGACTGACATTTCGGACACAAAGCCTCAAACGAAAGCAAATGGAGAACCAAAAAAAAAAGTATATGTAAAGGGAAACAAATGTTTCAACTCATTGGTGAACCATTCATTGATGTCTGCACTGTTTGGTTTCTGTTTCTTTCCCAGCAACTATAATTATCTTAATTAAAAATCTTAAGTCAAAGTTGGACCAGTCTAAAGTCGGAGTAACTTGGCGAAGCAGAGAGTAGCGATTAGCTCATCTGGTTTTCTGGTGAATTAAGTAATCAGAGTTGTCTAAATGATACACACAGAAAAATAAACTGGCCAAAAGGATAAAAACTATAAAGTTGCTGAAAGTAATAGAATTATTACAGAATTTTGTATTCTCCTAGCTTTATCTTATTATATCTTTATGAATCCAATTGAACTAATAAATAATTTATTTACTAATTTCTTACTTTCTGCAGAACACAAACTTGGAAATTAAAGGCGAATTCTGTTATAAGGTTCTGCTAGTATTTTAGCATGAAACCATTCAAAACTTCAAAAGGATTAATTACCAAGCTCTTAAATTTATAACAACTATTTTTTTAATAGATTCCTGTTTTTCTCCTAACTTTATACTTGAGAATTTCAAGAGCGTAGGTTCTGTTAAATGAATATTATATTATTAATTCTGTAGAAATGGTATAATATTCTTATGAAAACCACAATATAATATTTATTTAGGTGAAAATATGTATCTCTCTTTTATTTAATGTTTGATTTTCCCACATTTTTGCTTTTTATGTAGGGAAAACTTCGAGTCAAGCTCGACTCTTAGTGGAGATTTTTGTAACCCTAGCTCTTCTCGAAAATGCCCCCTCCAAGCCCCGTCATTACTTGCACATTGCTCTGTCGAAATTTAAATATGCGAAATAAATAATTTTCAGCTGGCTTTTTTGGCCGAAATAATGTTGATGTCATAGGTTCGTTGGCTGGGCGTAAAAAATCGTTGGTAGGCATTCAGTCCGAATCTGTGTGATTGTTTTTTGAATATATATGTAAATATACATGTGTGTGAGAGCTAATGCAAGCATCCCAAAAAGCAACAAAACAACAACAAATCTGAAAACGAGTGAGGAATGCCCATTATATATGCCAAATATTTGCTTTGTCAAAGTATTTTTCTGGTTTGTTTTATGAGTATTAGTTGATTTCGGAGTGATTGAATGGGCCGCAGCGGCAGGAAGGAAGACGCTTGACAAGTGGCCGCCAGTAACTGGCTATAAGCCATATAGTTTTGACTGATTACAGCAGAGGGAAGCGTATGACTCATAGGCTAACTGATCCGAAAGCGGATTACGAAAACTTGTTCGGTGTAACCAAAGATAACTGCGTAATAGGCTTCAAAGTTTGCGGTGATAGTTAACGTTTAAAAGGTGAAACTTAATGTTTTTTTGTTTCTTTTTACGGGTTGTAGAAAATATTTTGACTAAATATTTAACAGGAGGCTTAAGATACAGATAGCTTACTTGACCAGTTTCTAGAATTCCTAAAATGATTTGAGATTCCTTTAAAGATTCTGAAGAAGTTTTAGTTTTTGCCTAAAAATCCCAATGAATTATTTGCTTTTATATTATTTTCGAGTTTTAATTATATACTCAGATCTCTATACCGTGACAAGAAAGATTTTCTATAAAAAAACTATATTAACACATTATTTCTCTTCATTAGATATTAATTTATAGTGATAAATTCTTTAAAATTTTTTCTTTTTGGATATAAAAGTAAATAAGAAATAGTTTTATGTCCATATATCAAGCTAAAAATGGAATTTAAAAATTTAGAAATAAAAATTATTATACATTTTGTTTTTTGTTACCTTTAAAACTATTTTTATGCCACCAACCCGTCAGCAAACCTTATGTGTGTTTGTATAAATAAAGCTCAAGTTCCGGTTCTAACTGCATTGATATCGCTTAGATAGGAAACATCCCCCCAAAAAAAGTACATTTAACTTCTCACCTATCCGTCTACCTGTTGCCTGGCACCCAAAATAAAATACGCAGGCAGACAAATACACAGTAAAAACCAAGCAAATTTTAGGTTGTTTGGTCAAAGAGCTTAAGCCAAACTCTTAGCTATTATTACGGAGACCCAAGAAACCGAAACCCAAGCCTAAGCCGAAACTAAAACCAAAACCGAAAAAAGATGCCAAAAAACGTGAAAACAAAAGCGGCGAATGACCAGCTAAAGTCGGATCGACGACCACCTTTCTGAGTATCTTGGAATACTCGCAGCAGATACACTCTGAGAATTTCAGAATCTAGAATAATTATTATGTGTGTGGTGCCCCCAGAGAGAGAGGGAGAGAGAGAGCGAGAGGAAGAGTGGGCTCCAAGTCTTTACTTTACCTAACGATTCTCGGTTCTTGGTTCTCCGGTTCTCAAAGCTTGTAGAGCGTAGACTCCCTGTGTCTCTTTGTGTGAGTGTGAAATGTAGGGGAAATATCGGTGAGCGTGTGTGTGTGTGTTTATAAAGTTGATTGCACTCGATTTTTAGATAAAGCTTTTTCAAGGTCACCAACGAAAAAAGCAGCAGTACCAACCGAAAAAAAACGCGCGCGCGCGATTCTTCTAACAGAATCGAGCCGAAACTCGGGCTCTGCACTCATCCCGTCTCTTTTGGCCGCCACTAAGCCCGTCTCTTTCGTTCATTACTAGGGCTTACAATTTAATTGAAAACTATGCACCAAGAAGAAGTCTCCCTCTCGCTCGCTGAGGGGCGGCGACACACCACGCCCAGAACAACAAGCCCAAATAAATAAATCAAAACAAGATTTATGTCTGCTCTCTGTCGCCGTGTATTCAAATCTCTGACAGTCGAAAAAAAAATATAAAAGTAATGCCGAGGAAGCCCCACCACATCAGAGACCAATTTGAAACCCGGAGACAATGAGAGAGGAGCCGGTGCCGGGGTCTCATCTTCAGGCTCTTTAGAAATTATTAGACGACTCGGTCTCAGTCTCAGCTTCCTCAACGTGTTTTTCTTCAGTTTTTTCTCTTTTTTTTTGCACAAATAACATCAAAAAGGACAACAACAATAATAATAATAAAACACACTTTTTTGGGAATGATTTTTTGATTGTTCGGATGGGTTTTGCAGCTGTTGGAAGTGAGCCGGTTTCTGTTTTTTTTCTCTTATCGCATTATTTTCAGGTCAGTTGGATCGAGTTTTCGGGCGTCACAAAATATCCTGTGGGTTGAGAATATATTTTATAATATCAAAATTTATTTATATATATTTTCTACTTTATAGCTATAATTAATTTAATTAGTAATACAAATGTATTATTTCTTCAATAAAAAAACCCCTCATATCTTTATTTTCCCTAACTAGAATTCTCCTTAAAGTATATCAAAAATTCCATTAAATTTCCAATAAAATTCACTTTGTTTTTGTTTATCTTTCATCACTCCAAATCTTATTAATTAGGCAAATATATTATTTCAGCATAAATTCATTTTCTCATTATTCTAAGAGTCAGAGTCAATGCTCCCCAGGGACTTTGGGGCTCCCTGAGTTGAGTTTGTCACAACAATTTTCGATGCACACAAATTTAAAATTTAATATAAATTGTAGATACACGACTGTATTCGCATTAATTTTGTGTGTTTTTTTGTGCAGACAAATCAGTTTTGCACATGACTTGGCTTGGATTCCTGCAGGGAATGGCAAAAATGTATTGATTTTTGTTCTACGAGAGTGTCCATGTAATGGCGCCGCCAAGTATGCAATTAATGGAGCGTATTTTATTCTGTTTGATTTCATTTTGTATTAATTCGCAAAGCCGCTTTGAAAGCCTAGACTGAAATGTGTAATTAAATTTTTACTGAGTGTAAATATAGAAAAAAATACTGAGAAAATAAAGAACAAACACCTGTTTGCTTGAAGGGGGAGGCATGCTCAAGTCCTCCTCTTCCATTCGATTCATTTGCTTGCTGGCTGGCCTAGCCCTCGATTTCAATCAAATTTTGGTCTGAAATTCCGCATACCAAAGTGATATTCAATTAAGTATTTATAACGCGCAATAAGAACGGAAATAATAACCAATCGAATGAGGGATACCCCGCAGATAACAAATATAATTATATTTCCTACTTTTAGTGGAATTTTTGCTTACAATTTTTCAGTAAGAAATTGTGTTTGTTGCATTTGTTTTTGTATCTGTATTGAATATACCCCACATCTTTAAGAACCTAGGGTACTTGCCCATTTATTTTACATATAAATTTGCATACAACTATAGCAGCCCGAATATATAGAGCAGAGCCACACAGAAAAGTATCTACAAATAAATATATCTCTGCGTCATCATCCAGCTGAAGTAGGAGAAGAATTTGTTACTTTCGGTCACTTTAGTAAGTCGAGTGCTCCATAAAATAAATCCACACTTATGCAGCCAGTATGCATAAATGTACATATATATTTGGGGTATATATCGTATATAGCATCCGCATTTTGCAGAATGAAACTGGCTGGAATCAAAATCAGTTTGGGAGTGGAATTTTCTGCGCCATTTCGGGCACCAAACTAATTTGCATCCAAGTGTAAACAATAGAGGGGAATACTATATACGAATACAAAAAGAGAGATATATATGAATACATAAAGCAATATTCGATTGCCTGCACAACTGATTAGTATAATAATTTCTTGTATTTCCTATGCGAACTTTTTCTTATCTTTCAAGTGTAGTTGGGAAATCGATTGTATCTCCAATAGAGACATCTGCAGTATATAAACAAATACCTACTTAACTTGTCCTCTTGTGGTAGGTAGGCCCAGTGTGTGTTATTTATTTGGCATTTATGTAAATTCATTTCGATTGGCTTGGCTTTATTTTCCCTATGTGGGCTTTTTTTTCTTTTGCTTCATAAATTTATTTTGTGTTTTTTGTTTGGTGCGTAAATTTGACATTTAGCAGTTGGAGATGGCTCTTTTATCGAAGGGAGCCTGCCTGTAAATTGAGTTATTTATGCTTTTCGGAGGGTGAAAAAATGGGCAAATGATGTCAGAGGTTATTTGTCAAGAGTTAAATACCTTAAAATGTAAATAAACGTATCCTTGTAAATTTTATAAAATTAATTTACGGAAAGGTAGGCTTTCACTCAGATTTCTGGGCAGTTCCTGTAAAATGTTCGCTTGAATGTCTTTCAAACTAATTAAGTTTTATGACTGCAAGTTTAACAACAACGTTTCCTGATCCTTTACGGCTCATGTTTATGAGCCTCATACATTAATGGCGAACTAATAAAAATGCCCTGCAATGTTACTGAAACAAAAAGCCCATAAAAATGTCACAGACAAATGAAAATTTTAACCATATTTGGGATACGGGAAATGCGTGACATCTCAACGATAAGAAGTCGAAGGGAGCAGCAGGGTTTATGGGAAAGAGAGAAACGTGTAGACATTTCAACTTGTATTTTATTTTATTTTTCTTTTGTTAATTTTCCATTTTAACGACCGCGTCTAATTTTCACACCAGCAGCAAATGTCAACACAGTCGCTGACAGTTTGTCAGTGAAAGCAACTAGCCAATTCCTCCATAAAAAAAGAAATATATAAACGAAAGACATTTCAATTGGCAAAGCAGATCAGCGAAGCAGGAAGCAAAAGTGGCCAGGAAAGAAAATGAATAATGGAAAATTAGCAGACAGCTCCCTAGGTAATGTCGCTCTCTTTCACTCTCGTTTAATTTGATTAATTACCCAAATTTGACATAAACACGTTTCAGGGCACAAATGAAGCAGAAGGTTGCGATATAAACAGCAGCCCCAGCCTCCGCTTCAGCATCTCGGATACTTAGAACAAAAAACTCTTGTCCAGATTCACTCTGGCCGGGAGTGATTAATGAATTGATTGACAACAAAACGCACAACACTGTGTGGAATCAGTGTGTCCGGCGTTTTGTTGTTATTATCTGGGGCCTTAGGCCGAACACTTGCCACCATGAAACCCGAATCGCTTCCGGGCATTCGTTCCCGGGGAGTTTTTTGTATTTTTTTTATTAGAGTTTCCCCCAATTTGCTCTTGGGACCGACCCGACCTCTCTCTAATGGCAAAAGGGGATAGAGTCGCTTGGGGTTTTCGGTTTGGCTAATTGATCTTTAGAAGTATTTTTAATGACGAAAAATATGGTGAAATTATTAATGCTTAGCTGGATTTTTAAACGGTCTCACATCATTATCAATAATAGCATTTTCTGACTCACACCCTTAGAAATTAATATTGAAGATATTTTAAATTAAAAAACTATTTGATTGCCTGATAATCTGAATATTCTCACTTGTCCTGCCTCTCGGGAAACATTCTCAACAATTATTCTTGATTTATGATTACATTTTTTTTGTAAATATGTTTGGGGACTACCTTCCCTGTCTGTTGTTCTCCTCTGTCCGCTGGATGGTTAATGATTCTTGGAGCTATTCGGTTTGCATGCTAATAAGCAGTTAGGCCCGAACAAAATGAATGGAAATTAATGCCTTCGTTTTGCCTAATATACGACCTAATATGCCTGGAACTCTGGTGCTGGTGTGTCGACGGGAACTCCGGGGCTCTGCACGCGTATTGATTTATGCTAAGATTGTTGCTATGTTCACACTCCGCACAACTCGCTGCGGTTAGGTTAACCCAAATTGATCAGTTCGACGGCGGGTAATTCTAGCATTTGTGTTTGCTCAGCCTGAACGAACATTTGGCCAAGTGCTGAGGATAATCTCGAGCAGCTCTTCGCGAAGTAAAACCCAGCGAAAGATACATAAGTGTGTTCCCTCCGCCTGGCTTATCAGTGGCATTTAAACAGCTGCAGGGTGTCCCCTGCTGGTTGAAAAACGAAATTCAAATGGCATATTTCTCGGCTCGGACATTCCAGGCACGTAAACCCGACCAGACTACGGTGGGTATAGATTTTGCCCACTTGTTGCTATCTATCTCTATCCGAGTAGTGACTCCGCGGGCGGGTTTAACAGTACTCCCTCCCCCTCGGCGATATGCAAAGCATGTATCTATGTAGTTTCGGAGCCCCTATGGAACTTCACGGCCCATAGATTTTGATAGCGTCGCAGTACTTACATATATAGTACTCCTCCTTCAATTTCTCTCTCCATGCGGAAGCACTTTCTGAAGTTTATCTACTTGAGGCCGCCCCAAACTGTTTAAAGTTGGCTTTTTGGCTCCATTGTTATGCGCACCGAGGTTCGAACCACTGACAATGGGCTAATAAAAGAGGTTCATAAACTTTTCCAGCTAAGAATTTCTGTTAATGGGCTGTTAAAGTACTCGCCTGGAGTGGGGGAATCCATCAGGGTATTTAAAAACATAGAAAATATATAAATATATCCTAGATATATATATTAATATATCTGTTATTTTTAATATATTAAAAATTTGGCTTAAATTTAGCTTAATTTATTCCCAGCTTTGGTAAACGTTTCTTATTTTAAACTTTTTATCTCAATCTTAAAAGCCATAAAGTTAAGATCATCTCTTCAACCTTCGCGATAGTCGGTTGTTTGTTGATTTTAATTTTTATTATTAGTATTTTTTTTTTGTAAATTTCTTTATTTACTTAGCATTATTAATGTGTCATTGTTGGTTTTGCTTTTCTTGCTGTACTTGTATTCCTTATTTGGGCCACACATTTTTGTACGTTTTCTTGCGTACGCGACAATAAAACAATTTTTACGCCGAGTGTTATTTTTTGTATTTTTTACTGTTTGTGTGCACAGCCACGAGCGCACGCAGACGACAAAAAACCGAATAATGAGTTTATGTATTTTAAACTGACCTCATTATGAAGAAAAATTGTTTTTGCACACAGAGCGTGGAGGAATAAGTTGTTAACAAATGGAATTTCGAAGAAGTTTTGGCTAAACGAGGGAGTACAGTAAGGTAAACCATTCTACAAGGCGATAACAACTCAGCTACCCCGATAAAGAGTCAATTTTGCTTATCACGACAGCCATTTAATGTTCAATTTTCCTTTTAATTTTGTGCCCATGACAATTAAAAACCAAGAAGCCATTTAATAGGTATAAATTTGGGTATCCTCAGTCGGTATTTCTTGGGTCGTATTTTAAAATAAAATCCCAATCAATCAAGTGCTTGATAAATTTGTTTATCTCTTTTGCCGGGATGGGAAGTTCATAATTTACACACAATTTACGGTACAAGTCTTTTCCGCTCCTGCTTAAATAAATAATCTTTATTTTCGGTTATTTATTTATTCTCGAATTCAAGAAGGTTGAAAAAACTGTCACGTAATGTTTGTGAAGTGCGTTTGCAGTTGATTGAAGACGTGGAAGTTTTGGGAGTTCCTGGAAAATGGTTATTGTAATAAATTTAACAACTTTATAATAAAGATTTTTAGATATGTGAATTAAGCTTTATTTAAAATCAGTTAAAGATAATCAGTGTTATTTTGTAGTTTAAAGTTCAGCTGCTATTAACCTGTGAAAAAAATCAGAAAATTGTTGCATTGTCTAAACCCCAAAGGCAACTTTCGGCAGTCACTGTAATTTTAATTTAATTTAATTCTAAGCACGTCTGGGAAAAGAATATAACCAAAGAACTGTAATTACGTTTTGCAAAATACGAAACACCGCAAAAAAAATATATATAAAAAACTTAAACTTAAAAAGCACTCAAAGAGACGAAGAAAAATTGGCAAGAACGAAGAAGCGAGGAGAATTCTTTTGAAATCTTGCCACGAGTTGGAGAGTCTCTCCGCCTGCTCCCTCCCTCGCAGCTACAGCGTCATCTTCGCGGTTTTCTAAACGGTGATTTAGCCATTATGTTAACGGTAAAATGTGCAGAATCTCCTGGCCATGCGAAATGGAGTTTCTTCTCTTGTTTTTTTTTTGTATTTTATTTTCTTTTCTTCTGCGATGAAGAGCCGCAAACCGGTTGCCCAGGTAAAGAGGGCTTTACGTCTTTCGCTTTGTGCAACTGCTTCTTCGCTTCTTTGCTTCTTTCGTGTGTTGCATAACCCGCGTATTAAGTTGCCTGGTTGTCATCGCCGTCTTGGCCAAGTTAACGCGTCTTCGTCTTCAGACTTCAAGCTTCTGTTGTCCCATTGTTGGCGTGTTGTCGGCTTGCTAAGCATGGTTCTAAGCTGATTTTGTAATAGGGTTAATTTGTATAGATATCATACAAAGTTTTTGGATTTTATGTAGGAAGAGTTTGAGAGTTTGAACTTATCTGCTGGCGATAACTTTAGTCTTAGCTTGATCCTTGTTTATAGAATAAGTTACCTTTATAGATGCTAGATTTTTCTTTAATTTAAATTCAGAATTAGGTTTAACAGAAAATCAAGAATATCATTCCAAGTGTTGTTTAAATTATTTTATATCTTCTTAACAATTTTCTAATATCTTTTATAACCCATAATAAAAAGAGTGGTATTTGATAGTCTTTCTTCGATTTTCTTCATCTTCAATTAGGGCTCATGGAAAATACTACATCTTTCAATCACTTTTTTTAAAATTGTATCTTTCGGTTTGACAGTCGCGGAAATACAAATAAATATTTCTGTTTACTTACAAAATTTACAGGCTATAAATAAATGTGAAAAGAAAACCCAGTGAAAGGAAGGGAATAAAGATAAGTGGAACCAGCAAAGGGAGCAGTGAAAAAAAAGGAACATTACCATTATCAGAAATGCATTTTTTTTTCTTGTTTACATTCCTTTTCCTTTCCCCTCTCCCTCTCCCGACAGTTGTCCTTGTCTGCGTTGATAAAAATAAAGTCCAATCCACAAACAAGAAATATTTTCAACGCGAGACGCGACAACAATAAAGTAAACAAAATAAAATTGCTTTCCTTCGTCATATTTTCCTTCCTCGTCTCGTCTGAGGCGGCGCGACTGGCGACTTGTTGAAACTATTTCAAGCGCAAAAAGAAACTTCAATAACAGTCCATCAATAAGGTCTCATCCGAGGGAGAAGATACTCAGAGCCAGATACAGATACTCAGGCGTGCTGCCATCCCTGTTGCTCAATTAGCATGCTTTTGTGAAAATTTATTGAATCTCTTTTTTAATGAAGTGCCCTGTCGGAAGGCAATTCCTTGCCATAAAGCGAAGCTATTTTACAGATTAAAAATATTGTTTGGGAAGTGGATTTGGCCAGTTAATGAAGATTTATCTTTGGTAAAGGTAATATAATAAAGTTTTTTCAAAGAAGTAATTCAAAATGCTTAAGGAATGGGTAGCTTAATGAAAATATTTTCATTTTTGAAATCTTTTTAATAATATAAACTTAATGAAACTGAGTTTTATAACTTAAAGAATATCAGAAGATTACTTTAAATTGAATAAATTAATACTATACAATATAAAATAACATTTTAATAAAAAAAATACATTGTTTTTTATAAATAAATCTTTTATTAATAATGTTTTATAAGAAATAGAACTGGCTATTTACAAATCACTTGAAGATATTGTTTATGACACATTTATATGTATGTATCTTATCTTATCAAAGGAGAGCAAATATTGAAAAAATCATTTTATTGAAAAAACCAAAGTGATAAATTCTGCAAATAATATATAGTAATATTAAATGGGAAAAGTATTTGTATTTTAATATTATATGTTCCCGATCCTCTGCAAATAATACTAAAGAGACCCAAGAGAATATATAGTACAAAACAAAGTAAATTATTTAAAATATTTAGACACACATTTAACAAATGTAGCCGTAGCTTGCATACCCTATTAATACTTCTTAAAACCATGTCAACTTTGGAAGCCTTTCTTTGGTTTATTCTACTGACCAAGTCAGCCTTAATCTGTGCAAAAACAAAAGCATCTTTATATGTATATCTATAGGTATACCCATCTCCAGTTCCAGTTTTAATCAATCAAAAAGACAAACGAATGGGAAGAAATGATACAACAAATCTTTAAAGTTCTCTCTGCGCCTGCCACTCTCGTCGCCGTCACTTGATGCAGCCAGATACATGTGTATCTGTATCTATGCATCTGCTAAGCTCGCACAAAGCAACAATTATAAACAATGACAAGAACAGCAATAGCAAAAGCAACAGCAACAACAATGAAATGCATTATTATTATCAGCAAAAATACATGACAAAAGAGTGGACAGAGCGAGAAGGCGACACAGGGATTGGATGGAGATATATATACATATATATGGGGAGAGAACAAGACGGGCAGATTATGCTTTTGTGCCACGCGTACAGGAAATTATATAAAACAAGTTTCTGGGCAGGGAGAGGGGCGGAGCAAGCAAGCAAAAACAATGAGAAAAACGCAATGCAGTCGCAGTTGCTGCAGCTTTTCACATGTGTGTGTGTGTGTGTATCTGTGTGTGAACATCATCGTATGGCAACAGAAAATGTTGTTGATGCTAAAAAAGCAAATACAATAAAGCGTTCTTCTCGTGCCACAAACACTTCCCTACATCACATTTCCACCAGCGAGAATGAGGAAAACTCTTCTGGGCGGTGGTTGAGTATACGACACGTTGGCCCAAGTGCTGAAAACGAACAGAACGCAGAACAGAGCAAGTAACAAATAAATGAGTGGATAGAAAAGACTGAAAAACGAAACTTTAATTTGCGCAGAATCTGAAGATTATACAGCTCATGGGCTTATGGCGCAGATACTGCTGTTTGTTTACAAGAAGCTTACTGAATGAGTTCGCCGGGGGCAAAAAAAAAAGAACAAGAAAAAGATTTAAGAAGCAAGTGGCAAAAGTTAAAGGAGGATTTTCCAAATGGAAAATATGAAGGCTAAGTTATAACTTAAATGGGATAAGAAGGGAATTAAACTAAAGGTTTTCGGTTGAATATTCTTAAGTTAAATCTATTTTAGGATGAGCTTTCGGGCTTTATATCTACAAAATTGATTTCACAACCAATAAATGTATACTAATATACTGATCTTCACAGATTTACCTATTAATTTCCCTTTTTGACATCCTTTTTGAAGACTTAACGAGGAGAATTACTATTCCTTCCTAAAAAATTTACTAGAAAGTTCCTAGATCATATATATTTTTGATAAAATTAATAACTAGCTTGAAGTGCTTAATAAATATTATATTTTCCCTTATTTACCCTCTTGCGGATTCCATTTCCCTGGAGGCCTTTTCTTCAAAAGAACCTTTCGAGGGACTTCAGCTTACCTTTCTCCTACAGACAGACACACAGACCCTTCATTGTCTGCTGCCTCTCGTAGTTCTTTCTTTGAATCATTTTTTTTTAGATACATTTAGGCTTAAACCTTAACCCTTGCTTGCCAAAAAAGAAAAAAGGAGGCAAAAAGCCTGGGAGGTGGTGAGATGGGAGAACTTAGACTCTGCCTGCGGCGGCACAAAAGAGGCCTCTCGTTCGGGGGGCTACCCCCTTTGAACACTTGGCGCCTTTTACTCATTTCGTCTTGGGGTTTGCTGGGTCTTTTTTTTTCGGTCCCCATCATCATCATCAGCGGCAGCATCTCACCATGTGGATGGTAGGGAAATGGTAGATGTTAGTTGCTTGATGGAGAAAGGGGGCTCGGCCCGGCTCAGCTCAGCTCGACTTGGCTTGGCCCTAAGTGTTTCTTGTAACTTGAGTCTTCAAGTGGCCAGCTGGCATTTGCCTTTGCCAGTTTTTCTCTCTGTGCTGGGCTCTCCCTGTGTATGTGTGTGTTTCTTTCTTTCAAGTGTGGCAACTTATGTCAAGCCGGGCGTTTTGTTAAAAATAATACTGTAAAATATATGTATGCACGAACAAAAGAGATGTACAAAAAATGTTAATACAATTTTCTTTTATTTCTAACCCCCTCTCTCTCACTCTCTCTGTGTCTTGCAGTGTTTCATACGTTTTTCGTACTCGTTTTTTGTGTGAAGACCCCAAAAACATTAGCAGCCGCATCATCATCATCATCATCAACAGGAACGACGGGCACATCTAACGCTGCAGCTAACAGATGAGCCCCAACAACAGATGTCAATTGCTGCAGCCGAAAATGCAGGGTAAGTTCAGATCACAGGGGGATCCCTCAGGGTTCAGAGTGGGGTTTTACGGCGACTAATTAGGAAGATTGTTTTGGCATTTTAAGGGGCTAAGCTTTGTATTAGGGTTGAACAAAAAATATATATATTTCTAGCTTCATATATACCTGTTTTCATCTTGAGTTTTAATTTGAAACGATTAATATTTCTAGCAATATGTAGACATGTCTTAGACAGCTATCGGTTGCTCGGAAATGGAAAAAACCTTCATTTATCACCGGGACAAAGTACTCCCAGCTCACCGCCATGTCTGGCCTCTGTCTCTGGCTAGACATTTAATCTGAAAACGTTATAACTGTGGTCCTAACACTCATGTGCCAGTCATTAGAAGCTCATTGAATATTGCGACATCACGCCTGTTGTGTATATATATTTTTCCACTGACGAAATCATTAATTGCAAACCCTGCTTAGAGTATCTCACAGATACATATACGTATCTCGCTCGTTCTTTCTCTCTGTGTCGTCTCTCTGGAGACTGCATTCTATGTCTGAATGTCTCTCTTTCTCTACACATTCCCTACAATATTTGGCGCATTTTTCGGCATTTGATTTATGGCTCCTCGATTAGTTGCCTCTTCGTTGCTGCTTTTTTTTTTCCTGTGTCTCATAATTTGACGGCCTTTTTTGGTGGTATTTTTGTTACTTTGGTATTTTGATTGAAATTGATTTTATTACTCTTTTTTTATTAGTTTAACTCGAAATTGTGTGTGAGTGAGAAATTATGTGCCGAATTTTATGTTTTTATTTTCGCCCTCAGCGCGGGTTTTATTGTTGAACTTGTTTGGTTTTTTTTTATATATATCTGAACCTGGGCTCCATGGCAAGTGCCATTCGAGATTTCGAAAGCAGTGGGGCCATAAAAGGCACTTGGCAACCATGGGTTAATAAGGGGCTTATCTAAGGCGATTGCTTGATCGAAAATCGGTGAAGTTTTCGCAAAGATTTACATTTTTTACTTAATTAAAAGGCTTTACAGAAAGCTCTTGGGAAAACCCATTTTTTAACCACATTTTTTTTAGTAGAGAATAAAATAAAACACTTAATTTAGCTTGTAAAACACTATTAAAAACTTATTTTTCAAGGCCTTTGTTGTAGGCTCTGCAATTATAGCAACAAACCTGACTGGTGTTGATATTTTTTGCTGCCACTAATTGTCATTGAATATATAAAAACCAAAAAGTGAAAGCGCGCAATGAGAGGTAGAGTGTGTAGTCTAGTGTAGAAGCAAAAAAAAATAATAATAATAATAAAAACGTTTAATAAGTTTGGCATGGCCAGAAAAATGGGAAATCCGTCATTACGATGATGAGTAATTCCCAAACATTTTTCCAAGCCAACCGAGGCTGAAATTCATTTTGTTTTCGTAAGGCAGCTAGGCCTATGAAATAGTTTTCGGAGCAGCCATGAAAAATGTGAAACAACTTTATTTCATTGTCAGTGGGTCTCTCTCTCCCTCTCTCGCTCTGTGGAAAACCGGCTTGAAAACGCTGAAAATGAAAAAGAGAAAAACAAAAAACGATTACGCTTGCAAGCCCGAAACTAGAAAATGAAAGTGAAAGTAGGCCAAACTCATCAGCATGCCCGATTCCGACTTTGACTTGGACTTGGACTCGGCGGCGACTCTAGCTCATCGGGTCTCGGTGTCTGTAGGCCTATCTAAAAAACATATCTCCATGTACCCGCCGCTGAAGACAATGCAATCACTCCACTTCACCGCACACCACACTCGGCTCTCTCCGCCGCCGAAGTCCGCTAACGCTGGGGATTTGACTTTGCTTCACTTTCGTTTTCAGCGGCAAGTCTCTTTCGGCCTCTGAAGAAAAGTGAAAATAATTCAGTGAAAATCTCAGCTTTCAGCGCGGCAGTGGGAAAGCGCTATTACGGTGTGAGTGTGTGTGAGTGCGTTATGAAATTGGGTACCATCAGGGGGTCAATAGGGGAGTTATAGAGGTCTACAATAAGTAGAAGGAAATAATAGATACATAACATATACATAAATACAACAAGAAATTGATTGATTTATAGAGTAATTAAAAATTTAAAGAGGTGTCTATATATTTAATTATATTTTAATAATTTAGAGTAAGGATTCAATAAATATTTCTTACAATTGTGAAAAACTTTATGATTGCTTTTGTAAGAATCATTGTTGACAAATAATACAAGATTATACTGGATTTTATTGGATTGCATTGGCTTGATTGTGATTGATAAGATAACAATGAACGAGTTAAGGTTAAAGCCAATCAAAGTTTAAGAAGTATAGGTATCTTTACTATTTTAAAATATATTTAATTCAATTAAAACAAGTATCAATGTTCCCAAAATATCAACATAGACCCCTCCTTTGGCTGTCGTATTGCTGTCCACACTTTACTTGGCTAATTGACCTCCAGTTAGCCCCCCCTAAAGTGGCCTAATCCTGCCTACCCTTACCACCAAAAAAGAATCCAACTTTTTTTTCACAGCTCAGTGAGTTTGGAAGTAAATTTGTTACTTTAGCCAGCGGCAGCCGCAACTACGACAGGAAAATAAATGGCAGGGAAAAGGGCATTTGAAAGGCCCGTGAAGAGACTGGACTGGACTGGACAAACCATCTATAATTTACTTTTTAAGCGCCTCAAAACATACATTTTCCATTTGGCAACAGCTATTCTCAGAGCGGGAGCAGCCGCAGCAACAACAGTAACAGTAACGATAACGATACCGATAGCCGCCCACACACACACACAGACTAAAAAAAAAGCACCAGTAACAGCAATCGACACTTGGCTCCGCCCGACAACAAACACGAAATTCGCCTCTCCATCTCCATTTTGGTGGCTCTCTTGGCGAGAAGAAATTATAAGCCGCTTACATAACAATCAATGGGCCTAAGACTGAACAGGGCCATATCTGCTGGGGTTCATCTGCAGGGACGCCCGCAAAAGGGGGAAGACTAGTATTGAAATCTCCTAAGGTTTAAAAAAACAACTGAAAATTTATAGAAATAAATTATGCTTAGGGAAAAAAGTGTGAAAACCTTCTAGGAAGTTGTATCAAAGTTATAAAGATAGCTAGATCTTGTAGTTTTTTGCAGATTGCCTGGGTATTTTATGGTCTGCTTCCTTTAGAATTTGATTTTAAAAAGAAAACGCCAGCTTTTTAGTATTGTGTTGGAGTGTAAAAGTGATAAGCTGACATTAATATCTATTACCTGATATCTAAAAAATTAAAAATGTATTGTATGATTTTCCAATCCCCCATTAATGGTAAATTTCCACCTACGCCCCTGTTTCGTAGGCCTCCAGCGGAGAGTGTGAGAATGTTGCGATGGTTTTTTTTTCGCCCTAATTGCACTGGGCGTGGCAGGCAAATCAAATTCGTAAACAGATTTCATCGTTGCCACGGGAGGGGGTAAATACTCATCGTCGTGTTCTTAAATTTTCCTTTTTTTGCTGGATGCAATCAGGCAAGTGGCATGAGGAAAATTCCGAACAACAAAAAAAAAGCAGAAATACCAAGAAAATGAAAGAAGAGAGCTCGTCTCGTTGACGCCCCATAGGAAACTTTTTTTTTATGACTTACGCTTTGTTGCCGGCCCTATACTTTGTCATTGCCTCGCAGAAAGAAATTCTCTAGCCCCCAATAGCCCCCTCCCACCCACTCAGCCCCTCTGTTTCCAACATGAAAAGTATTTGCGCAAAGAGAAAAAAATTATCGCATTTTATTTTCATCCTTATCAGACGCATTTTCCCTCTGGCTCCACTCACACGCCCTTTGTGTCGCCTAACCGAAATTTATATGCAGACAGCGCGATATTGCAGTTTTCCACCCATTGGACCCCCCTTTATCTTCGGCTTTTCCACCCCCCCTTTTGCCGGCGAGTTAGAAAAATAATTTTCGCTTCTGTTATTACATATATACATAGTGTTTGTTCTTCTTCTCTGGCTGCCTTTCTTCTTGGCAAATTGCTTTCAATTTTTTATAGTTTTTTTTCGACTGCATATGGTCAAAGCAGACAAATAGATATTTATGTGTAAGGGAGGAGATACACCAGAAAAATATCTATATCTACATCTTAATTTTAAGACATATAGCTTTGTAATATTTCAATTATTATATTATCGATATTTAGAAAATAAAAGCAATTGTGATGATATCTGTTTAATTAATCAATATTTCAAAAGTAAAGTATTTTAAAGTTAACTCTTCTTTTTATCACTGCATCCAATCTATTGCAAAGGGAAAAATAACTAAAGACATTAAAATATATATATCTTCTTTGAGTGCGTCGCAGTAAGCGTTATTTATTCTCTCTTCTTGTTCTTAAAGAAAGCTGAAAATTTAATGAAATTTCCAGAGAGCTAAAATCCCTCTGAACTTGCGATTTAATTAATTTTTTTTCACACATCCTTCAAGATGTCAAGCCTCCGATTGATTGAGAGGTAACAACAGAAATGGAAGGACGGGCCAAGTCTGCAAACAAACAACCGGGGGCTGTTTATCGCAAACAAATTGTGAAACACAATCCGTCTTCTTGTCATTAGCTTATTATTATTAATATTTTTGTGTTTATTGGTGAGAAAAGCCTACACAGCATCTTGGAATGAAATCGAATCCACTCGAGAGGAGGTGGAGGATGCGTGGGATGCACGTCAAAATATTAATTACACGCTGCTTATCCAAACAGTTCTTGCCAATTTGTTGTTACTGACAACCATAAAATTTGTAATGGTAGCTCTTCTGCCTGCAGACATACAGCAGACGAGTCAGACACCCGGTGAGGTCAATGGATAATTACATAAGCCCAGGATAACAACCTTTCCTGCTCCCGGTCTTTTGCTTAATCGATTTCAAATCCCAAGAACAATGCTTCGACATTTGTCTGGGTTCACACATTAATTTCCCAACTGATGCGGTTAGTAACATTAAATATTTGTGAATTGCCCCCAATTTAAGTTAAAACTTTCAATTGGCACCATTTTGACGCTTACATTTTCAACAGTTTTGCTTGCCCATCTTGTGAATTATTAATAACATTCGCTTAACTTGCAGTGTTTGGGTGTTTGCTTATCGATTGCTTACTTTGCCATATGCGAATTGTTAAATATTAACTTGTTTTGCATTGTTAATTGAATGGCGAACGGGAGTTTTCTGTTAAATGGAGCGTTGGTGTTTACCAGCTAGACTTCTATTGTTAACTTATATACTTATAGTTTATGTAACAACCTTTATAGAACCCACAGGATGTGTTACTTTTTAATATTATTAATAGATTTTAAGAGCAATAACAGTTTACAAAAAGTGTTGCCTACTTCTGAAGGTCTCTTAAGTAACTAAATTCCTTTTTGTAAAACCTAAATTTGTCTCAGTGAGCTTAAATTTGTTATATAGAAAGATATTACTTACCTTCCTAAATTTAAATTTATTAGAGAACTCAGAAAATAACCTTGAATTACATAAGCCAAACTAGAGTCCGAGTCTTGTTACCTTTTTCTTTTTTTTTTTTTTCAAATTTACTATAGACACCATAAAGGCGGATCCTAATAGATATAGTCTATTGTACACTTGCCATAACTGTCTCCCCTTTGCTCATTATATGAAATATATTTAGCTTTTCATGTGCAACCTAGAAGCGTCGCCTCAACCCCAACCCAAGGTTTTGTGTGGCTCAAGAGCCCGCTTAATTACCCATCCAAGCCGTCGAATTTACTTCTCTCCGTACTCCATCAGTGTGCGTACCTACCTCAATGTAGAGAGACCGAGGAGACTTCACCTTCAAAGCTGAAATGTTTGCTTATTTTTTCAGTTGCTGTTGTCGTTTTCTGCAAATCAAGTTTAAGCCCAAAACTGAAAATGATTTTTTGCCATTTTTGCTTGAGTATTTTTTTTTTTGTCGTTTTTTTGCACCGCAAAGTTTTGATGTCTATAAATGTTGGTTAAGGTTGGTTTAACTTTGAAATCAAGTTTAGACAAACACACGGCGAGCGCTGCCGTAGTGCTGCCATTAAATTATGGTTTCGACTAAGGGGTTTTTGGTGGCAGAGGCATTAGCTACACTTCTGTGCCGGTCGGTTCGTTTGCCAGTTGTAATTTAATGCCTTTGTCTTTATGGTCCGACTTTCGTATCCGTGAGTACGATCTTGCTCTGCCATCCATATGCCATATGCCGGCTTTTGATACGAGCTCTGCCGACCGATTGTTCGTTTTCGGTATCATTGCCGGGCATTAGACACGGTCTGATTACTTGATAAATTCATAGATATGTAAGCGATGGCATTAAAATAATGGCAAATTATGCTCAAACTGCCATGCGTTGCACTGCTGCGTTTTAAATGGGGGATAACAAGGATGGATGCGGATGCGGATCGAGATCAGGGATAGCATTGTTTGCCAAGTAGTTTCCTGTAAAAGGTATTACTCAGAAATACCACAGCTCTCGATCACAACAAAGGGATAACAGCAAACAAAAAGCCACAAAATGTAATGTTTACCAAATAAAAAGGGTTTTTAAGTAAAGTTAAAGCTTCATAAGTGCAGATTCGTCATCATTGGTTGAGTAATTTCCCAGGAAAGCGTTATGACCGTCCATATTAGCTTAGGAACTAACCAGGATAAACACATTACTTGGCCAGGGCAATCCCTTTTCGAGAAACGACCAGGACGAGGAGGTCGTGTGCTGTGCAAACTTTGTTTTTATTACCGTATTACTCATTTATTGCTCGCTGCAGTTTTTGAAACAATGAAGTCGGGGGAATGGATGCTTTGGCATGCGTACATATATAATTTTACGGCTTCATTTCGGCAAAAAACCCAACCCAGAAAAGACCAGAGAAGCCCAGAGCGAGAGCAATAATAAAGAAAATCACATAAATGAAAACGAGGGAACAAGAGAACAACAGAATACAAGAAAAAAAATAAGAAAAAATATATATGGAAACGAAGATGAAGAAGAAAATAATAATAATTTTTGCCTTGGGGTAGGTCATGCCTCGTCTCGGTCTCGTCTCCACTGCATCCACAGCCATATGTAATAAAAGCTAAAAGGCATCTCAGACGATGCTGCATTCTGGGTATCCGTATCTGTATCTGTAGCTGAATCCGCATCTGTATCTGTATCTGTAGCCGTAAATGTATCTGCAAGAGTATCTGTGTCCGTCTGTCGCTTCGTTTCATGTCTCATCAACGCTCTGAAGAGTTTTCGGTATGCATCAGCATCTTGGGGCCATTGAAAGCCCGTCGCTCGTCCCATCGCTGCACATTTCGTTTTCGTTTATAATAAAAATCCATTCCCCCATAAAGCGAAGGAAACTTTTACGACAATGAGCTTGGGCATTTAGTTTTTATTGTGATATGAACTTTCGAACGCTTGCACACACACATTTTGTATCAATATTCAATATATTGGACAATTAGCCATTTCTGTGCCATGTTAGACTTTAATCTCTCGTAAAAAGCCTGCCTCAATTATGCAAATAGTTGGTTGGCTTTTCTGCTTTCTTTGTCGTTGTGCTGGCCATCAATTAATTTAATGGCACCAACAATGAGGTTTTATTGGTGCATAAATTATAATTAAATAAATGTTAAGTGTTGTCAGGACTCTAAACACAGAGACAAGTGTAAAATGTACCAATAATTGTTTACATGTGCATTTATTTGTATTCAAAGTACTTCGAAATTCGTTAGCTAAAGGATAAATTATTATATTTCTCTGGGAAGGAACAGTCGTAACCCCTTGTTGTTTTTTGAAAACTATAACAAATTGCTTTAATTACAAATCTACAAATTAATCATTTGGCTATTAATTGTGGGAACAATCAAGCGTTATAATCTAATCTATTACGATTGAAAGGCATGAAACATAAAACATTCAACTGCCTTCGAAATGAAGGCTAAAACATAACCAAACGATGTTCCCAATATAAGCTGTATTAATTATTTATTTGTTGTTTGCGAACCAAAGCTTTGACTAACAAAAATTGCCCTAACTAATGAAAATTGCCTTTGCCAATTATGAGTATTTTATGGTTAATTTTGTTGTTGTTTTATATAGTTTACTTATTTATTCTTTTTTTTGTGTTTTTTTGCAACATTTATTCGAACGTTCATGTTAATTACTGCAATTTCCGTTTCACAGAACTTTCAAGTTCGACTCAGTGGCATTGTTTGCCTTTGTTCAAAAGTTTTCCTTGTTTAATTTCAATGGGAAAAAATATAAAAAAAAGAACGTGAATGAAAACTGCAGTTAAAGCGAATTAAATTATTAATTGGTCTTTAGCGTGTAAGGATACTTTTATCTTCTGTGGCTTATTGGAGGAGTTTTCGCAGTAATACTTCTCGGAACATTTTTGGGTGCGGTTGGCGGTTACTCCATTTCTTTCAATCCCTTTGATTAAACAGCAGGCGGTGCATTTTCCCCCATTGTAGTACTCAGTACTTGTGGAATCGAAGGGTATATTTCCACTAAACATAGTACATTATAGGTGAAATATAATAAAGTTATTCAAGCGACTAGAATAAATATCGATAATAATCATTTAGATTCGAGATGAAAATTGTATCGAATAAATTCGTAAATAGCGAATTTTGAAATATTAAAGTTATCACTTAATTATGATATCGATTTATTATCGAAGAGTGTATTTTATATTAAAAACATTTTTTTTAAATCATCGAAATAAATCGAAAATAATAACCCTCCTAAGTATGCAACACATATCGTAACATGTAACAGAGCACCGGGTATCTCTTTGGCGCTACTATCAATCTTGTCGTTTTTACTTATTTTACTCAGCGGTTGGGTGTGCATTGAAATTTTCCCCATTTTCAATTTTCCTGCTGCACTTTCCTGCAGCTGTTTTGTGTCTTTCAGCTGTGCGCGAAATTTCATGAAAATTGCTTCTGTATATTCTCTCTCTCCACCGAGCACAGCGGCATTGTTTATTTGTGTGTGGGCGTTGTTTCTTTATTGCAATTAAACATGCAATTTGGGGCCAGACCATAACTCAGCTTTTGGGCCAATGAATGGCTGATTGTGAATGGAAATCGTCAGAGCTTAGACGGGGAGTGGGGAGACCAAAAAGCACCAGCTGAGTGGGAACTAAACAAGCAACAAATGGTTACTTTTAAATAACAATACAAGAATTGTATGCTGTTTTAGGTTTTAATTGATTTTAAATATTAATTTTTGTATAGTAATATATATTTTGAAAGGTTTACCTAACTTAACTTGAAATATTATATTGCAAAAACTATACAAAATCATTTTATTATTATTTTCTTTATTATAAATCGAAATATATAAATATTAAAACAATAAATTGTCAGCCAAAAAAACTATTTATATTTCAAAACGAGTGGCTTGTCTGGAGCTTCATCTAAACCCTTTTTCTAATCAAAGACCTTGTCTACAAATATGCCGATTGCCTGACAGCTCAGCTCCTTCGAGCGTCTGGCCCTGGGACACCACGCCTCATTTGCCGGCGGCACACACGGCGTATACGCAACGCCCGGCGGGGTAGGAGCTCGATTTAAGGCGACTCGTGAACTCATGGATTTTGATGAAATGTCTGAGTTGTTCGGCTGCCATGATTTATGACGATGATGCTATTGGCAAGATTATGAGCACACACGCGGAGGCCAGAGACAAATGTTCGTCGGAGCGACGACAGCTGCAATTTAGAAATTAAATTTGCCATGCAACATTAAAAGAACTTGAACGGAGCAAGAGTGGCTGTGATTCCAGTTCCAAGGAACTTGCAACGCCTCCGCCTTTGCCTTCGCCTTCTGTTGCCTGCAACGTTGCATGTTTGGTAGGGGCGCGACACATGCTGCGCTCTCTAATATCCGGCAGATACAGATACGGGCCCCTAGATTCGGTACAGAGATAGAGATACTTGGGCTCCTGCGTTTGCTAATAATTCATTATCGCTGGCGCTTCGTATCTGTATCTATGTATCTATGTATCTGCAGCTGGCAACAGAACAGGCTGAATTCAGCACCGAACCTTCTCTCTCTGTTTCGATTTTCCCCACCGTTCTCGCTGCCAGCTTTTGTTGTTAATTAAGTGCAATAAACTGTAGAGCCAAGACAATGAACTTTTTCGTCAGGGGTTGATGCGTTTTTCTGTCGTTTTTCATATATATTTGTGTATTCCCCTCGCTGACGTCACAATCATATTCCCGACTTTTCATTTCACCAGGAGTAGGTTGGGTATTACGTTATGGAAGCTTCGAGTTTAATGTCCTTTATGAAAGGTGAAATTATTGGGCTGTCTTTGGTGGAAAATGTACTGAAAATGGAGGTGGAAAGTGGTAGAACGCCTTGCTGGAATATTTTTTAGAATTTTTCCTTAAGGAAGGAAGCTATCACCACAATTTAAATAGAATTTATCCCTAATAATAAATAAAAAAGAAGATAAATTTGCACAGAATTACAGCTGACCAAGCTAAAATCATGCAAAAACGTGGATTGCCAATGCAAAAAAAGGAAAGAAATTCCTTCGGCATGGCAACTGTTCAATCATGGCCAAATCGAATTGCGAAAATGCTGTGCAAATCTTTTGAATTAGCAAAACATCATGTTCCACTCAAAACGGCACGCACTGTAAAATATTCTAAGCATTTTCGGACTGAAGGGGAACGAGAATTTTCCGGGGAAAGCCAGGAGGCGTCGGCGGAGCTAAACAAGGACACCCGTCAAATTGACACTAACCCAGAGAGTCCTTCTTCTGTTGCTGCTGCTGTTGCCCTTATTGTCAACACTTGTGGAGTCCCCTGTTGTTGCCGCCGAACATGTTGAACCTTAATTTATGCCATTGACAGTTGTCGGCCATCGCCTGGCCGTGTCCTTGTCTGCGGCTGTGTGTGCCAAAGGATTTTTGAGGGCTCACCTTCGACCCAATAACAAAGGCTCCTCTCGCCGACCGCCCACGCCCAGTCAGTCTCATTGCCAATGCTCATTGTCAGCTTTTATTTTGTATTTT
>JAEIIJ010018593.1:0-39479 GCA_018904815.1 Drosophila ogumai | reverse complement strand
ACAAAATATAAAAATTAATTTTTTCACTTATAATAATTATAATAAAATCCCTTGCTTGTACTTTGCAGGATGGACCTTTGGAGCGATTCGTGGTGGAGTCTGAGCGCGAGGCTATTGTGGCCCAGTTGAATGATCTCGAAAACTGGCTATACGAGGATGGCGAGGACTGCGAGCGCGAGACTTACACCAGTCGCCTGCAGGCACTGCATCAGAAGACGGATCCCATCAAGGTGCGCGCCAACGACTATGAGCTGTGCCCGGCTGTCTTCGAGGAGCTGAAGGGCAGCATTGCCATTGCACGCTTGGCGGTGGCCGAGTTCCGCAAGGGTGTGCCCAAGTACGATCATCTAACGGAAACCGAGTTCATCAACATTTCGGAGACGGCAGACAAGGCGCAAAAGTGGCTGGACACTCACCTATCCAAGTTCGCACAGTCGCCGCGCACCGCCGACAGTCCCGTTCAGGTTTCCGCCGTGCGCCATGAAGTCCAAACACTAAATGCATGCGTTAGCTCTGTGATTAACCGGGCGAAACCAAAACCGGCTCCCAAGACGGCAACACCGCCCAAGGACGGAGAGGCCAATGCGGAACAGAATGGCGGCGAGCCGACAAAGGGCGACAAAATGGATGTGGATAACAATGCGCAGAGTGCGGCAGGCAACGATCCCTCCATGGATGTGGAGTGAGCAACGGCTCCCCTCCCGTCTACCCGGTTGTCCGGCTATCCGCGGTATTGGCCTAACGTTAATGATAATAATAATAATAATAATTACGATAACTTAAACGGTAAACATATATGAGAAACGACCTTTGTATATGCACCACCACTGGCTTCAGGACTAGCAGAGTAAACGAGAAACCAACAAAATCAAACAGCAAAATGCAAAAATTCAACCAACCAATCGTAACTAGCGTAAGATTAATTCGATTAGAAGCAAGTGCAGCCGCTGGTAGATCCAGAAGCGAAGGATGTGAGGAGAATGAACGATAAATAGTAGAACAAAAACGGAGGAGTGAAAGGGAAGGGAGTGGAACACACCTGCTGCTGCTGCTGCTGCTTGCCGAGTGGACAATGCAAAAACGAGAAGTAAAAAAAAACAAACCTAAACCAATTTCTAATCGACCATTTTTCATATATTTGAATAACAACCAACCAAGCGACACTAAAAGAATGGAATTCAAATAATCAAATAAAAACTATGATGATTCCAATTTGAAACTTATGTTAATTTATTTTTTATAAAAATACCAATTCAGAAGCATTTTTCAAAGCTTAGTTTCAGGTTGATGTTTATTTTTAAATATTTTTGATGGGTTTCAGACGTCACCTTTAATAGTTACCTGCGCTCTTCAGGAGGTGTATGGGTTATTAGGTGCAAAACGGGTCTCTTTTCAAAACATTTTTGTGGCAAAATGGTTCCAGTTAATGAATTCATAATGAATTCCAGCTTAATGAATTCAATACCATACCATAACAACAATTTTGTGTTAAATTGTATATTAAAATATATATAGAAGTTATAGGGAATCTTCAGTGTCTCCTCCAAAAAATGTGGTATACATTCTACATTCCTACAATATGCAAGATATATAATGCATTCGTTAAAGGATAAGTATCCAGAGTTACCTCTAGTAGCGTTTATTATTTTATTAATTTTTTCCAAATATTTTATCAAAATTAAAAGTTCAAAACCCCGATTTTGCCTAAAAAGTAATGTTTTGTTAAATAAAAAATTATATTAAATTAAAATTAAAAAAAAGAACAAAGTTCCGATATGATGTATCTATCAATATCATACAACTAATAAATAAACTTCATTAAATCCACACACTAATGACGACTTCCGATGTATTCTTAAACATTCTAGATCTCAAACGCACTTGCGTAATCCTCGCTTTATGCTGCAATTTTTCAATTTAAAAATAGGGGTTTTAGCATCTTTTCAGCTTGTTAAGGATTCGTATCCTTAACCCACATTTTGCCCAAGAATTTAATAATAAACAAGAAAATAATTTTTTTTTTATATTTTTTGCTCAGTTCATTTCTAAATTTCTTCTTTAACTTTGCAATACAATAAAAATCCGTTTACAAAGGGGAATGCGAATGCGTTTTGGTGTAGCTAGCTGCTAAGCGTGATTATAATGTGGGGATTATAGGCCGTGGACTAGTGTGGATGCGTTGTTGTCGTCGTGCGACGTGTGCTCAATGAGATTCCTGATCCTCCATCCTGTCCAGCTTAATAATTAAAGCGTTGATTATGCAGGCGCCGGCCTCTTTAGTGAACCAGCAAAGATCGTTCAGGAGATGTACGGACGACTCGTTGAGGGCGGCCGATGAAGTGGCGCCCGCCCCTTCGGCCCCCTGACCGGCACTGCTATTGTCATGATCTCCAGATCCCAGACTGCGCCGCTTGGCTTCGGCTGCTGCTTTGCCCGTGGTTACGCCTGAGATGGACTGGCGACGAACGTAGACCTCAAAGGAGGTGGAAATGCGATGCAGGCCCTGTTCGGAGGCAAAATGATGTTGCGGCAAAACCGGTTCAATGACGGTGGCATTAGGTGAGTAGTAGAGCTCCAAACGGGTGCCCGGCTCATCCTTCAAAGCAGCAGCAATGGGTTCTTCGTCTGGATCCGTTTCCAGCGGTAGCGGCTGACCCCGATCCAAAATGGCTCGTATCTTGTCCACCCGTGTCATGTAATAGAAGGGCAGCCAGTCGCCATTCAAATCAAAGTGGACTTGGGGAACTGCCGATGAGGAAACGCCGCTGCCCGCCGACGGTGCCGTCGTTGCGGAGGTGCTCAGCACATTGACGGTCTGCTGATTGAGCTTAAAGTACACCCAGCCCTCCAGTTTATCCCCATTGCCTCCATTGTTGCTCGGACCGCTGCACTTCAGGCAGAAGCACACCGGCTCCAGTCGGCTGTCGAAGAAGGCCTGTGGGAGAACTAGCGAGGCACAGAAGCGTCTCACTTGCCGCAGGTACTCGCAGTCGTTTTGCTCCGTTGAGCGCAGCGAGTCTGCTCCTCCACCCGAGCGCACCTGCCCGGCCGAATTTGTGTCCGATTCCAGGGAGTTGAGCGACGGCAGGTCGAGATTTAGTAGCGATGCCTGGTCAGGCATAAGGTGGTGGCGCGTATACTCGTTCTGTTGCAGTTGCTGCAGCAAGAGCAGGTGATTCATATAGTCGATCTCGTCGTCCTCCAGGACATTGTCGTTGGTTGCTGGCTCGCCAGACGCTTCGCGTTCGTTGCTGGTGCTCAGCTCCAACGCTGCCGCCGCTGCATTGTTCTCGGTTTGATCGTTCGTTGTGCTTACCATGACGGCGGAGGCGGTGGCTCCTGGAGGTTCATCCACCGAGTTTGCCGTAGTTATAGGGGGATTGGGCAGCTCATCGTACTCCTTGTTCGTGTCGTAAACAGCGGAATTGCTCAGATGCTGGACATTGACATTAGAGCTACTCCCCGCTGCCGTTGCCGAAGTGTTTAATGAGTTCTGGAATCTCTGGGTGCTTTGGCTGCGTTGTATATTCAAATTGGTATTGTGCTGCAGCTGGAGGGATTCGCGAAGGCAACTGTGGGTAAGAAAGAAACGCAGAGATTATAATTACAGTATTAACGAAGACGGGTATATACATACATATATATATATATTTTTGTGGCGTTTCTATCTTGCTATTATTAGGACTTTGGTAATTTTAAACTCACCAGGTTGAAGAGGATCCTCCTAGGTCATTGCGCTGCTGCTCTAGAGTTCGATTCTTAATGGAAATATTAAGCAGCAAGTTCTCAGAAACGCTTTCCATAACCGAACGGGTCCTAAAGTCATTGAAGGAAATAAATAACAAAATATAATATAAAATATATTAATTTTATAGTCACTTACATGGCATTCGATTGAGCACCAGAGGTGGAAGGGCCATCCCTGGCTGAAATTTCGCACACTTGCTCCGTGTCCTTCTCCTTCTCGTGCATCTCGAGATGCGCCTTTTCGCACTGCTGTGGCATTCCATTGTCTAGCTCCAAGGCCTCAGGAGCCTCCAGAATGGGGGTGCCATTGGCATTGCCAGTGCGTCCAGCATCACTGCCTGTTATCAAGGTTATTTTCTCGCATTTGCCGTACACATCAAACACTGGATAAACATGGTTGGGTAGGCCACTGGCCAAATCCTCAAGATTGGTCGAGCCAACCATGATAACTATACAAAAAAAGTGTTATATCCCAACTCATCATCTCATAAAATTGACTTACTTAGCATTCCGGCATGGGTGAGGGTCAGAGTGATGACTGTACCAATCTGGATCTGGTCTAGAGCCTCGCCATATTTGGAAGCCATCACCTGGCCATTGACATTCACATAGTCGTGGGTGGCCAGCCAGCAGCCTCGTTTGAAGTCCAGCAGGGAAACGGGCACAGACTGTGGAGTGGAGGACAGCACACCCAGGCCGAGGGTACCTTTCCACTTGTTATTCAACCCATCAACCTTGATGCTGATGCTCTCGCCCTTGCAGAGTGGTTTGTTCAGGCAAACAATGGCCTGATTGTACGACTTGATTCTGGCCACACTCCTTCGATCCTCGCTCAATCGCGCATTCTTCTGTGCCACGTCCACAAACTCATAGTTTTGTGCTTCGGAATCAATGGACTCCAACATTGAGCTATCCTGCTTGTTCAGTGGATCCATGCCAAAGTCCATGGAGTCCTGAAGCCGTAGACTGCAGGGCCTTAGAGGCGATGCTGGACCTTGGGCGGATATCACCTGAATACCCATTGTAGATCCTCTCAGCTCTGCCACTACGTAGACATCGTTGGGCACATTGTGGAACTGGATGTTGACGTTCTCAGAATTTAGCAGCAAGTTCAGGGAATTTTCTACTCGCTCTAGAGTAATCCTATCGTCCACCCTTAGCCACTCCAGCGAAGCCAATGAGCGCTGCAGGCAGCTCGAGTTGAAGCGTACCTCGTTCCCGCTCACATACCAGACATTGGCCGGAATCCGTCGCAGGCTGGTGGGCAGCTTCTTGCGCACGCTCTCGTCGCTTAAGTTAAGATCGGTTACGCCGATGCTGAGGCAGCCTGTGTGGGGATAGATGATGTACAAATTTGAACAAATATTTAGTAAAATGTAAGCTAAAAGTATAGGAGTATACATTGTAAAGTGAACATTTAGGGTTCGATATAAATGTAAAAAATAATAGGTTAGCTAAGGAAGTTAAACTTACCCGCAAACATGGGATTAATCGATGTCAGCTTAATCTCAAAGGGAGAACCCACACTGAGCGGATGTTCCGAAAAGACCAGACAGTGGGACAACGGTGCCGCTGCTCCCGTAAACCTCGAGGCTTCCGTCCAGTCCTTGGTGAGGCTAACATTACCTGATACGCACGTCCAGCGATGCTTGGTCTCCATGGCCGGATGCTGTATAACCGAGGTGGCCTGACAGCTCTGCGAATTCTCGCTGGTGGCATACGGCGCCCGGATGTCCAACTGTGTCTGCGTGAGACTCACCTGGGCGCACTGCCCGTACAGATCGATGATGGCCCAGATATTCGGTGCATGGCATTCACAAGCCGGTCCCTGATCCATTCCGTCCACGAAGAAGTGAATAAAGTCACCATTTCGCATCACGCCCACCCTGGTGCTGGGACCCAAGGTGTCCAGATCAAGGAGGATATTGGTGCGTATGGTCTTGCGGTTGTGAAAGATCATTGGACCGCACAGAATGATGGTATCATTGGCCTCCAAGTCGGTGGCATTTGGTGCCAGCTGGATGTCCTCCGGCCGGGTGCCCGTCACCCCAATCTCTATGTTGCCCGACCAATGCCGGACCATCGTTTCCAGCTCCACTTCGAAGAGTTCCCGTTGCCTCAACGGCCGATTGCTAAACACAATGGCATCATTGAACTCTGCCAGGGAATTGGGACGCGAGGCTGTCAGACCACTATTTGAGATCCCGGCATTGGCGCCATGGATGCTGTGGAAGCGCAAGGGAACCTCGCTGTACAAGGTTGTGTTCGAGATGGTGGAGTTGCCGGTATCCGGACTCCCGCACTCCGATGTGTCCACAATGCTCGCCTGCGCCGCCTGGCCATACAAATCGATAACTCCGTAGACGCGCTCTGGGACATTACTGGCAGCCGGACCCTGGTCCACACCATTAACCCAAAAGTGGACAGTGCCGTCATCCTTGCGCACCACGCCCACACGATCGCCCACCTGCAGGCGATCCAAATTCTGGCCATATTGCTCGATAACGGTGACGCCGTTCTGCATGACCCCATTGCCGGTCATCATCCAGGTGCCAGAGCTGTTGAATATTAGCCCTTTGTCTTGATTTAACCTTTGGAGGAGATGGTTAGGAATACTCACCGAACATTGGTCATGGTGAAGGGAAAGTCCAGCTCGTCAGCGCTGTGCGTGGTCACGCCCATTTCCACGGAGCCCGCCCACTTGGTAACCACGCGTTCGAGTCGCACCTGGAAGAGTTCGTTGGGACGAAGGGGGCGACGTGTGAGCACCACGCCATTGTTAAAGTCATCGGCAGCACTAAAGGAAATACATTTTAAGTATGTTTCAAAGGTTTCAAAATACCAGCACACACTCACTTGGGTCTTAGAGCCGTACGTCCACTTTGGGTAACGGTGGCATGAGTACCGCATATATGATGGAAGGTCAGACGATCGTCGTTCCTGGCTATGGCCCGTGTGCTGGATATAGTCTCGCTCAGACCGCCAGCTGCCCCAGCCACATTCATCTCGCTCTCCGGACTCAAAAGACTCAGAGTTGGAGTCCCCGACAACTGCTGCTGCGAATGCTGGACACCAGAGCCACCACCACTCGAGCAGGCCGCACTTGCCATGCCCGCCACAATGTTGTTCCTTCTGGTCACCAGATTCTGCTGTTCACGGTCATCGCGGTCAACGATGGTGACTTTGATGGTCATGCCATACAGATCAATGACGCCCCACAAGGTGGAGGCCACCCGGGTGGCAGCCACACCCTGATCCTGGCCGTTAATATAGTTGTGCAGGTTGCCATTGGCCTTGCGCATCATTCCAACGCGATCTCCTTCTCGTAACTCATCCAAATTAAACTCGCCGTATTGGCGGCGAGTTCCCTTGCCGTTGGTTAGGATTCCGCAGCCTGACATCATTATAGTGCCCGAGCGCATGTTTGTCATGGTGGCTGGAAAATGCAGCACCGTGGGATTGTGCGTTGTGACGCCCACTTCAATGGATCCCGACCATTTGTCCACCAGCTTGTCGATTCGTATCTCAAATAATTCATTGTCTCGCAGCGGTCGGTGGGTCATAACCACGCCATTGTTGAACTCGTCTAGCGGGCGGCGACGTTCGGCAGATCGGAAGTTGGGAGAGAGCTTGACCAGAGATCCACAGCGGGTGTGAAAGCACAGGCGGTCCTCAGAACCGACGCCAGAGCCGTGCATCCATCCGTCGGAGTCAACGACAATGTTTACGTTCATGGCCACGTCCAGGTTCTGAACAACCTGTTGCAAAGGCTGCTGTAAGGGTGAGTCCAGCAGCTGTTCAAACAAAAAAAATATAAATAAATGGGATATCCGTGCTTATTGGTTTGTTAGTTACCTCTCCGGAGCCGGTGCTATCCCTTGGACACAGGGAAACCTGCACGCAGCGCCCATACAGATCCACGAGCGCCCACAGTGGCTTGGGCATATTCTTGGCCGCCACGCCTTGCGACTCGCCGTTCACATAGAACACCAAATCGTTGCCGGAGGTGCGCATGACGCCCACACGGTCGTTCTCATTCAGGGTTTCCAAATCGGTGCCATAGAACTCGAATAGGCGTCGCCCATCCTTCCGAACATCGATGCCGGACATGACCCAAGTGCCATTTCGCATGGCAGTGGCACAGGCCACCAGTTCCAAGTCGTCCGGCGACTCGGCGGTGACTCCGATCTCAATGCTCCCGCCCCAGGAGGTGTTCTGAAGTATAGGCATTAGAAATCGATCTCCCGGGAAGTCATATATTACTCACCTTCTTCTCAATGACCACCTCGAAAAGCACATCGTCCTCCAGCGGTTCTGCGCTGAACACCAAAGCATGACTGAAATCCCGCATGGAACGTTGCGCCGACCGGTTGCCATTGTAAAGCCGTATAGAACGGCCGCAACGCGTGTGGAAGGATTGCATCTGGGTTTCCCTGCCGGCCATGATTGCTTCTCCAGTCGCGCTTTATCCGGTCCTATTTGCAAAATCACCGCTTGTTCCCGTACAAATCAATTCTGAAATGGGACGGTGCACACGTGAGGAATGCGGCGTTTGGGCTGCTGGCGCTGCACTGACTCAATCCGGGGGGCTGTGGTGCAACCTTTGACGGCGTGGCGGAGAAGGTTCGTGGTCTACATTGCATTATGCATACATTTTCAAAATTGCAACAGTAATATAAACAAATAGTGAAAATGGTTAAGTATGACCGTTTAACGGTGCTTCGGTAATCCTACGTCTGCGAAGATAAATACTATCCGGGGCAATGCAGTATTTTTGGAAATTAAAATTTAATTTAATATATTTATAAAAAAAAAAAAAAATTGTTTGTTAAGTAGAAATGGGAAAAAATTGACATTTCCAAAATTTGCTTCGCCACAATTTGTATTATTTGTTTATTAGTAAAAAATTGTAATTTAATGAAGTTTAATAAAACTGCACATGTTAGTCGACACAAGTTTTTTGAAATGTATAATATATATATTTTTAATCGTATTAAGTTGGGGAATAATTAATTTATTTGATAAATTATATACGAAATATATTTTATTCAGCCAAAGTATTACCGTAAATACTGAAACCCTCTGGTGGGAGTAATATCTCCGCAGCTCGAAACGGTCACACATTCTTAAGGCCATCCAACGACGGCAAAATTTTTATCAGAAATTGAGGAATATATAGACATAAGTGGAATATATAGACCAGGAATATATAGATGACCAGGAACCATGTCCTCTACACAACGTCAGAAGCAGTTCGACCTGAACCGCAGGGGTGCCAGTGGCCAGGCGCACAGTCCTGCCAGCGACAGTGGCAGCAATAACAACAGTGGCGGTTCGAAAAATGTGGTTTCCCCGCGACAGCGCAAACTTCAAACATCGATGGAGCGCTTACAGGTGCAGCAGCCAAACGTGAGTCGCCGTGCAGCGGGCTCCAACTGGATGGCCGCGGCCGCTCCCGCTCCTGGAGCCGCATCGGGAAGCGAAAACCAGTCCACGGAAGACACATCCGCCGCGCTAACGAAATCTGCACGCACGCGCATCCGAAAGAAGGCTCAGCGTAACCGCTATTTGGCTATGGACTGTGAAATGGTTGGCGTAGGCCACAATGGGAATGATGATATGCTGGCCCGCGTGTCAATCGTAAACCGAGTGGGCGAGGTGCTGCTAGACAAGCATGTAAAGCCGCGGCAGGAGGTCACCGATTATCGTACCAGCGTATCAGGTATCCGCCCGCATGACATTGCCAATGGTGAGGACTTTGAAGTCGTACAGGATGAAGTGGTTAAGCTGCTGCACGGAAGGATTCTAGTCGGGCACGCCCTGCGCAACGATCTTGCTGTGCTGAACATACGACATCCGTTCGAACTCATTCGCGATACGTCGCGCTACAAGCCGCTCTGCAAGCTTGTCTCCAACGGTCATACTCCCAGTCTGAAGCGCCTGACAATGGTCGTTTTGGGGCAAGAGATCCAGACAGGAGAGCACAACTCAGTGGAGGATGCCCGCGCCGCCATGGGTATATACAATCGTATTGCCGCCGATTGGGAAAAGTATCTGGAAAGAAAGCAGCATCAGCAGCAGCACTTTTAGCACCCCAGTGCTCCCAGGGAACACGGTAGCCTTAAGTTTAAAGTTTAATGTACACATAAGTTTCATTTATTGGGAACTGTTGCTTATATGTATAAAAAGTTACAATCAAAGCGATCGTTTTCAAATGTTATTTATTCAAGTCTTAATAATTAGAGTTTTGTACACTTTACAAGATTGTAAGCGCCTTAAAACGGAGTCGGAGTTGGTGAATTGCTAGCTCTAGTTAACTTCCACCTTCTTGGCTGGCGTTTGACTTGTGCTGGGTCCGTGAATGGCCTCGTGGCGTTCCATTAGATCCCGCCAGGGATCCTCCAGCATGGAGGGGTGAAAGTACTGGCCGAAGGCATTCCCGCTCTGGTTGTTCTGGTGGTGTCCTCTCTGACCCTGCTCTCGGTTCTGTTGGCCCCTGCGATTGAAGCCTCCTCCTCCGCGTCCAAATCCGCGGCCCTGCCCATAGGGGCGGTGCCTCTGTGGCTCCTGTGTCGATTTGTTCTGGTAAAAGTGCGGCGTGTTCTGTACAGACTTCTGGGAGCCCTGCTTGTCTTCGTAGAAGCCAAATTTTCCCTGTTGCTGCTGCTGCTGCGTCTGTTGTCCCCCAAACTGTTGCGATCTGTAGTCCGCGGATTGGGACGGATACTGGCCCGCCCGCGGGTTGAAGGGCGGAAAATTGTTAAAGTTCTTGCGAGGGGTTCCCATTTCAAGGTGTAGCTTAATCTTGAAAGAATTGCATTTTTTTCAAAACAAATTGCAAAGTAAACACATTAATTCGATATAGAGTGACCGTCTGCATTTCCGCCAAGTATACCGATACGCCTCGTGAGCCGGTGCTGCCGTATATCGGAGGGCCGAATTCAGAATTTTAATGATTAGGTCACACCGTCGTTTAAATATCCCCAATTATAGATTTTCGTATCGACTGTCCTTCTTCTGGCAACCTCTAATAAAACGAGATATCAGGGGATTCCCAATACGATATCAGTCCTTTGAATACAACCACACTCATAAAAATATTTTTTTAATTTATAAAAAAGTTGCCCTAAAAATAAAATTCGTCCTAAAACTAGGACAATTTTTCTACGACTAAGAAAACGTTTTCATGACCTTAAGGCTAGGCGCCCTAATATCAGAGACCATAACTTTTTGAATACATTTTTCTATCTGTCTCAAATTTAGGGAGTTTCTTCCCAAAAATCCTTTAGTTTCTTTCTTAATTTAATGGCAAATGGCACTTGATTTGCTGGTAAATTTGTAATAAAAACCACGGCCCTATTGCCCTAAAAATCTCATGGCAAAAAATCTCGCCTTTATAATTCCTGGTTCTAACATACATAGTTGGAATGAAGTGACGGTTGGCGGCCCTGGGTTTATACAGTGGCGAGGTATATGTGCGTGTGTTATTGTTTTTGTTATTAATTTTTTATGTGTTATAATATAGTTATTTACCTTAAAAGTATCTATGTACATATTTTGTTTAATAAAAATTTAGAAAACGGTTAAATAGGCTCTAAACTAAGTAAATATTTCTATTTTTAAGAAAAATTCTACTTTATATTAAAATATAGGACATATTTAGGAAAAATTTCAAACAAAATTTAGCAAGAACATTTTTCTACATTAAAAAAAATTTCCCTAGATTTGAGAATTTTTTGTAATCTGATTTTAGGTTTTTTTTTTATGAGTCGAGCCTTTTGTGAAAGTTCTTAAAATATTTTACAAATTAATTAAGAAAAAATGAATGAGAATAAAATGCTTTAAAAGCCCCAATATGTGTTAGGGATGAACTCTGCTGGTCTAAAATACATAAAAGGCCTTTTGAAAAGTTTCCTTAAAATCTGTATACGGTTCAGGCAGCTTTCTCCGCCAGCCAATTATGGGGACAATTACCCCGATCCATGTACATATGCTTTAAAAAGCTACCTGTGCGTGACTGCAATGTTTTATTTGTTGTAAAGGGTGGAAAAGCAATGAAAGCCGCTAAGCAAGGAACCCACCCACCAAATGACGCCCACATCCATTTTTCTCTCGTGGCGCAATCGCTGATTACTCCACGAGGGATTTGGTGGAGAGACTGTGAAAAGCCTTAATTAGGTATTACAAGGTATTATTACTTTTTACAACCGTGACCTGTGTCTTCGTTTGTGGAAATCCTTTTGAGGTGCTAGGAAAATTGCTAAAAGAAGCTTTACCTCATTTTTCTTTGAGGTAATTTTTTGTTGTATACTTTTCGTTAATATTTCAATTGATTTTAAAGAACGTAAATCGTAAACAAATCGTAGAATTTGGGTGGGGTAGGAATTAGGTTTGACCCACGCTTTTATTTCCGTATTGTGGCTTCGGCCTCTCTCGTCCAGACGGTGACGTCACTTACCTGTCACCTTTTCTACCATATGGTGCTCGCGCATTTAACTCTCTCTCTCTCTGCCAACAGGTGTTAAAATGGTGAAAATGTGTATGTATGTATTTATAAATGGTTTCATGGTTTCCTTTATCCTGTGATATGCAAAATGCCACCTGATGCGTGGGCGTTGTGTTTTTTTTTTTTTTTTTTTTTTTNTTTTCTATAGGGGGAAAAGCATTGAAAGCCGATAAGTGTGGGACTTGGAATTACCTCACCCACTAAAAACCCACCTACTCTCCGTTTCCCTCTTGCGGTGTGACCGCCAAGTATTTCGTCACACGAGGGGGAGATTGGCGTGAAAGCCTTCACTAGATACTATCTAGGTATTGAAAATGATGCTGACGCAGGGATTTGATGACCTCTGCTGCCGTGTTGCTTCAAGCTAAAAGGATTTTTTGCGAGCTTAGCAGGATACCCCAACACACAAGCTAAGCTCTTCCCGTACCAACAGAGGATAATGAGGATCTCGTACGGACAAGACGGACAAGTTCTGCGTTTTTAAATGGTCCTTGCACAGTGTGCACTTAACAGACCTCTATGGCTTAAATATAATTGCAATTCTAGGTGAGCTGATTCTAATACTAATAATAATATGGTTAAATTTAAAACACTGAAAGGGTTTTACCTCGCGGATACTTACGCACTTCCAAAGATGCCCAAAGGATGACTCGCCTCCAAGTGCTCTACTCGCTGACTAACTTAACGCTTGTTACTTTTCTGCCATACGGCGTTATGGCCTGTAATAATTCTCGCTCGCGCTTGCGCCTCTTCACTTTATAATCTCTCGCGGCCTAACAGGTGTTAAAAGGCTAAAAAGGTGTATAAAGATGGGTAAAAAATATCTATTCATTGCTATCGTTTAAATGTGTAGAAAAAAGTGGGGTATTGATCATGTAAAGCAATCGTATCTAATAATCCAGGATCATTTTTTAAAGCACTTAATAAATAAATTAATATTTAATGAAAACATAAAATTTTAAAATATTTTTGATAATATTTATCTATTTATATTAATACTATAACATCTGCAGATTTCAAAATTGATCAATTTAACCTGATTTGTAGGTCCCTTTTTGGAAATGAAAAGGTTTTGGTTCAATGTCTGTCAGTCCATCCAATCTTATGTCCAAACGTTAAAAATTTTTTTGTTCAATAATAAATATATGATTGACAATATTTTTGGTATTTTAATCAATTTTCCTCATGAAAGGTTTATTGCTAGAGCTCTCTTCAGAAATATATATTTATCACTCAACTTTTTCTCGTCAATATCCTTTTCTATAATATTTCAGCCAAATTTATCTGATATACAATGGTTGCGCCAGAATAAAAATATATTTATTAATCTTTATAAATTAAACATTAATTTGGCTATACATTTTTACCGAAACTGCTTAACCGCTGCTAATATTTTATTTTAATTTGAACTCTTTAAATATCGCGCCAAAATGGCTAAAAAGCATTTTGTTCCGCAAGGTTTCATACCTTTTCGTTAAAGTCAACATAAATATTCGATTGTTTTAGGATTTTCCAACTAAGGTTGTTGTCTTTGATAAAAGTCTAAAAGTGTGGCCAAAGGTTGTAGTATCAGGTGTGGTTCGAATATCAGGTGTGGATTTTTTAGGGTAAAGTTTTAAAACGTTGAGATTTTTTACGGGTTAAACACTGATTCAGAAGGCGGTCACACTGTTCGAAATTTTTGTGAAGCGCGGACGTCGCGCGGTCGTTCGGCAAAAAAAGTGCATTTAACTGCAGGGGCACTCGGTTACCCAAAATCTCGGGCCAGGCTCCAATTAAATGCTCCAGCGAAGCAATAATTAATGTGAAAACGTAGCTACGATCGGAAAGCCAGAGAACAAAGCACAAAAGGCGTCGTCGCCTGCCGCAGGAGCCTTTCAATAAAATCAGCCTTTGTCTGTGTTTGTGCCGCCTGCATTCGTGTGCGTGTGTTGTGCCTCTGTGCTTGTGTGAGTGCCGCCGTCGCCGCAGAACCTGCAACAGCAACAGCAACAAATTGTGTTTTTGCTTACATTGTCAGAAAGAAGTAAATTAAATTATCAAAATTTGAGCACAGCAGTTTATTCTCTTTTTCAACCTAAAACCCCAACAAAACGTAATTTTCGATTGGCCAATTGTTGACGCTCGCCCGCACAAACAGCATCAACCACTGAAGCAGCAACAAAAACAACAACAACAGCAGCAGCAGCAGCAGCCGCTTTGGATATCTTTAACGGAATCAAAGAGCAACTTTCAAGTTGCCCGGAACGCACCCGCGCCCTTTGCCGGACTGTATGGGGTACCCTGTCGCTGTCCCTTAGCACAGCGCTCCAAGCGGCGAGCATCGAGGACGCCGGCGGCGGAGGATCCGGGGGATTAGTGGATCCAGGGGGAGGAGGCGTAGGCGCGGGCGGGTGCGGCTCCGGCACTGGCTCCGGTCGCTTTGCCACCATAATGGGCGCCGTCAAGTCGCGCACCATCACCAGTGCCGATGTGGACGCCGACGAGCAGCAGCTGCAGCATCCGCACCATCACAGCCATCACTCGATGCGCAATGGCCACCACCACAACGGTTCCACGTCCGGCACCCTGCAAAAGCAGGATCTGCGCTACGATATCGGATGCAGCTCACAATACCAGCACGTCCGGCAGCCCAGTCTGCGCAGTCGGAGTCAGCAGCCCATGCCCACCACGGACGAGCTGGACCGGCGCTTCGCCAAAGTTTTGGTGAGTTAAAAGAAATCACCCTAAATATGCACAAAAAAGATAATATGTAAAATTGTAGGGTATATTTCGTTTGACATTTTTAAATTTTGATTTAAGCTTAACTGAAATTGAGAAATATGTAAATATAAATTTTAATAGTAATAACTGTGTTGAAATGTTTTCTGTAGTAAAATAACATTGTTAAAATGTATATAAAAGTGGGAATATTTCTGAGATAAAAACAACCTTTATATCAGCATTTAATTTAATTTTAATTTTAATTTTAATATCACGTCCTAAATGACATCATATTATTTTACTTTTCCAACTGAGAAATGGCTTTACTCATGCAAATTAAGTAATAAACTTTTTTTTTCAAAGGTAATTACCGTTATAAAAAACACTGTTGACTCATTGAACTTATAGTTTATTTTACATTGCTAAATTTAAATAAAAAATATGATTATAATTCTGTAAGTTTTCCTAATGGATTAATAATTCTAAACAAGACTAAAGTGCAATACTTGGCAAGAGAATTTAAGAGCATTTTGGACATACAAATAAAAAGTTAATAGGGATGAGTTAATCAGTTTTATTTTCTTAATAATTGCAAATATTTTCAGTATATATTTATTTACCCATTAGAAGCTCCTTTAAAACGATTTTATTTTCAACTACAAAAAGAAAACATAAGACCAAGGCTTTTAATTCTAAACTTAATCTAAACATTTTGCCTCTAGTGTATTAGTACAGCACTTTAGAAATTCGTAGACATAGATCTAGAATTTGTTTATATTTATAGACACGTTAAAAAAAAGAAGGCTTATTAAGCGAATGTGTAGTAGTTGGTATATAAAGGCTTAAGGATTGGCTTCCTGCCCCTGCCCCCTGCCATCTTCTCGTTCCGCCCTCGCATTTGTTGCATGTGATTGATGACCTCATCGGGTGTGCGGCGACTTGTTCGCTTGAATTTTGAGACACTCACACTTAGCGCGAGTGTTTTTCATTCGTTGGTGTGCGTGTGTATCTCTGAGTTTGTATCTGCGGCACAACGCTCCCCAGTTTTGCTCCGGTCTGTTCTTCTTGGCTCTCCGGCCTGCACTCCAATTCAACTCCCCATGCAAGGAACAGTGGAATGGTTGCCTCGGAATATCGATATGATATTTTTGAGATACCCGAACAAGGAGCTCGAATGTACTCTGATTTGAAGTATATAGAGTTTGACCTAAAACCTAACCTAATCTTGATCACATAATTCATAAATATTTTCAAATTGTGGTTTAATATGTTTGGGATTTAAGAGTTTGACAGGTTTCTTTTTATTTTAATTTATGGTATAAAAATAAATGTATCTACAGGTCGGATAATAACTTAAAGATATAGTATATTCTAATATTGTTTTTTATAACATTTTTCCACGAAATTTTGCTATTATTCTGACCACAGTTGTGGAAGAACCACTGTGCTAAGGGCGTGTGCTCTTGCCAACTGAATTCGTTTGTCATCCCACTAGACGGGTTTTCTCCGAACAAGACCGCGTAATTAAGATTTTTACGAGTAAACATATTGCCAAAAAAGTGAAATAAAAATAGGAAAGGAGCGAAAAAAGCTCTTAGCTTTGACCGTCATAAAACCGTAACAAATGATTGTGACCCACAGCAGTCATTTGATTCGCCCTCCAGTCTCCACCCCTCCCCGTTCCTGCTACCCCCCTCAAGCCACTCCAATTCGGCATGCTAATGGCAATTAAAGCAAATTGATCGATTGTCGCCCTCTCTGTCGCACTCCAGGGCTGACTCACTTGTACCGCCCGGCCGATCGACCGCTCGCACTCTCCGGCGGCAGCGGCCTGAGGCTGAGGCTGAGGCTGCTGCTGAATGGCTTTGAGATCTCGGCTTATCTCTGTGGCGAACTGAACAAAAGGGGAAGACGAAAACAGAAATCTTTATTTATATGCGCAGCTCGAATTCTCAGTTATCGGCAGTCAGTCAGTAACATGAGAAATGCTCCTCCAACGGGTTTCCGACTTCTCTGCTCGTTTTTGGCACTATATTCCATACTTGAGATCAAAACAAAAGATCTCAAGGCTGTAAATACGGTCCTGAGCATCTCGATAAGGTAGGGGCAAAGATCTTTTATGTAATGGATGATGACATTTTTCTTATTTTGAATTAAAATTATGTAATTCTCTTAGTGGTTCTCCATAATCTTTTGGGGTAATTATCGTTCGTTAATATTTTGCATTACTTTATGAATTTACTTTAAATCACAACTGATATTCAAGACTTTAACGGAATTTAAAATATGAAAAAATTACATTTTTAAGATTTATATATATACAAAAATATTTAAGTTCAATTAAGATTATTTGTTTATTAATTTAAATTATGTTTGCTTGCTGATTTGTTAAGTTGGTAAACAAACAAAATAAAGGGATGATATTATCTGGATTGCCAGACTTTGTCAAAAAGATAAGTGAATTTTTGGAATACTTTCTCATAACTGGAATAGCCTCTTTGATAACCCATTGAATCTCTATACCTTGATAAAGTCTTTAAAGAAAAATTCAATATTAAAAATTCAAGGGTATCCGAGATATTGACAGACCTTAGATAACATTTCCCCCTCCTATTTGTTATTCTTGGACTATTGTTTGTTCAAAATTCATTGCCTTCTTTTCGCACTCAAAGTATGTTATTTTTTTCGTGTGTTTACCCCTGGTAGATATTTTTTTGCCTCTCGATGTTTTGTTTGTTTGCCATTTCGGTAGCCTCATGAAGGTGCTGTGCCCGGCCTCGCCCTTGCCTTGTGTCTCCGGCTTGGCTAATTCGTGTTTACCTTAATTTAGTCAAAAGTGCTGTTGCTCACGGGCCCATTGCCATTGAAGTGGACTTGACAGACCCGAGACTGTCGGACCCACTGCGCCAATGTCCATGCAGTCGGTCGCCTTTCGATTCAAAGCAATTGTTTGCCTGATTCATGGTTTAAAAATAACACGAAAGCAAAAATTTTTTGCCGCTAATAATTTGCGTTTGGCTGGATCTAATCAGACGCAGTCAGTGCAGATGTTTCCGGTTAAATTACGAACCGGCCGAGCGGGTTGATTGAACTTTGAATACGCGAGAGAGAGGAAATCTTCTATGCATAAGGGTGCAGTCGATGTCAATGTGTTGCACTATAGATTCCATGGTATAGAACACCATTCAAGCTGATCAAACAATCGAATGCGAGAATAGTGGATGGTAGGGATAAAGATCTGTTGCAGAGGGGAGGATGTCAAGTAGGGGAAACAGTCTTCGTAAGATGGTCAGTGGGAATTCACAATTTCTGATACTATAGTTTATACTTTTTCCTCTCTTTTCTTTTTATTAAATTTATTTTTACTTCTGTGAGCTATCAAAAACTTCATAAATCAAGTGTAGTTTTTTTATGAGTATATATGTACTTTATTTTTATATATATTTCTTGAATTTCCGAGTGCATTATTTACCAGATTCTAGCAAATTGTTTATTGTACAAATTTCTGATTAGTGGGTAATGAAGGCAGTAAGTTTGTTTACTGACTAATTGCTTAAACAATCAACCTATGACCAATAAAATTCCCACAATTTATTTAACTTAAATGCTATTTATTGCTATGCCAAAGAGTTTTGAGTAAAGATACATAAAAATGTGGATTTGATTGCATTATTGAAAGCTAATCTGCGGTCATGTTGTGGGTGTCTTTATTCACAGACATAGGCATAAATACTGACAGAGACACAAAGACAAAACCGCAGAAAATCCTCATCCCCGATTGCTTACCAACTTTCTCAGACAAACTGACTTTCACTCGCTTAATCATCTTCGTTGTCTTACAGTCTTAAGCCTAGAATATATACATATCTGTAAACAATTGCCCGCAGGGGCATTAGTTACGGGGAAATGCATTGGTGAGGAGTTAGCCGCCTCTCCTAATGACATTTTCAATGGCTGACAAACCACAAGGCAGTCAACCACAACTGTTATTGTTAATATTGTTAAGTACTCAATGCTTGAGCGAGAGTAGCTTGAAGTGTTTGAAATGTGGGTGATTTTATAATGAACTTTTGCTGATATAATCTCCATTTATGACTAGTCCTGAATTTTCAATATTTTATTAAATATAAATATAAACTTAAAATTAAAAAAATAAAACAGCTAGTTGCTTTCATCCATACATTTATGGCAACCCTCGTTGCATGAAATACTCATTCAATGGCAATAACTTGATGGCTTTGTTCAACGCTTTGTCCATTTAGCTTGACTTTATCTAACGGCAGCTTTAGATCGCAAAAAGAAAGAAAAAACAAAAAATGATGTGAACCCCTTTATCTGCCTTGTAGGGCAAACATTTGTTTATCTTTACTTGCCATTTCCTTTTGTGGTCTGCAAAAAAGATCATAGTTCTATAAAAAAAAGCCCAGTAATGATAATAAAAGAAGACCATCTGGTTTTTTTGCGGAAAATTATGGATAATCAGGAATCTTCTATGGGTTTCTTGGGAACCCTATGGAAGATCATTTAACCAAGCAGCAGGAAATAGGTTTTCTTTGATTCTAAAATTTCTTGCAAAAATCTCAAATGACCATGACTAATTTTATACAGTATGTGAAGTTTCAACGGAAATAAAATCGTTTTCAAAACTGCAAACAGGAGTCACTCTTCATACCATATTTGTACTTGGCTAAATTATTGTTTGTATTTCTCACGTACTTTTTTATCGGCGTTCTTTATGTTTAAATTAACAAACATTCCGAGAAATTTGGAAGTATTGTTCTTAATATACACCACGCCGTATGTGTATATTATAAAACCTGCACATTTTTCTGCAGATTTCCACAATATTTTTGTGAGTCACGAAAGGCGAATGAAGATTAATGTCTTGAAAAAGGCTTCTCGGTGTTGGTTTTTTTTTCCTATTTCCAAACCTTCAAAAGGGATTAATATTTTATTTTCCAGATTCCCATAAACTATTGGTTCTATGAATTAAAATGAATCACGAAATGGATTGAATCACTAAGCACATGAGCTTATAAATATGTTTCTGTTACGCACACTCATAAAAATATTTTTCTATAGCTATAAAAATTAGCCGTAAAAATAATACATTATTTCTACAATTAAGAACAACAACAAGTTTTCATTAATCTATCTTTTCTTTTCTTTGGCAAAGTCGCCAGGAAAAATTTCACACGTGAGCACTTATAATCCCTAACTGGTTCTGTGCTATTACATATGAATGTATGTGCTTTAACATAGTAAAACTAAAACCCTAAAACCCTAAGACTTTCTTTGGTCAATTGTTTAAAATTAAATTCTTAATCGTTGCTGATTTTTAATAAATTTTCTGAAGCAGCTCTCCATCGCTTCTTTCCAACTATAGAATAATGTGACTGTATATAACTTTTGTTTATATATTGTTTGTAATAAATACCGCTGGGGCTTACTCATTGGGCATGAGCGTAGACAGATTCGAATCAAAAAGTGGGGGACCGCGGCTCACAATTCGGAACTCCCCATTATGCATACTCACACAGACATTCACACACACACACAAAACCTCCGATAGAGGGACACAAAAATAAAACAAATTTAAAATGCGTATCCGGTGTGCCGGTCAAGTAATTCATTATGTACCCATATATACATCATGTCCAATTTATATAGTAAAAGTAGCGCGCACTTTTTGCCTTCGGAGCCTGTCTGCGCTGGCATAAGTATTGAAGAGAGTGCTTGTCTTTGTCACCTTGTTTATTATTCCCTCCCTCTTTTTATGCACTCTTTTATTTACTTATTTATTGTTTTATTATTATAAAAAGCGCGTCGAGGCAAATCACTCGGCTTGATGGGTTCAGACCGTAACGGACAATATATTGTACTGGGCGTGGAGCCAATGTGGAGGAGCTTGGGGCACAGCGGCCACCCATAACATTACAATTAATTAATCAATAAATTTTGCAATCATCCTTGCATTTATTCACCCTCTCTCTGGGTATGGTAAAAATATTGCACATGCTCGTATATATCACATTGAGCACGTTTTGCAAAGAATAAAAAAAAAAATACATATATAACAAAGGCAGAAGTGCTGATAATTTTAATAATTGTTAGGCTTAATTAACACTCTCATAGAGCTGCTAAGTTCAATGTAAATTTGCAGTAATTGAATGTGAAAACATGGAACAAAAAAGCATCTCACAGTGATCTTGAGAATAATGACTGAAAAGCTTCAGATAAAAGATAAAATTTGTTTATTTATGGGTATTTTTTATGACTGTAAAGTAATTTATAGTTAGGGTATATATTACACATAGTGATCATATTGTTTTTAAAACTTAGTTCGTAATTTTTAAATCGTAAAATTTGAAGCTATAGTTAATTCAATCAATTTTTAATCATTTTTATGACAGCTTTATGGAGTAGTTTTTCGATATTGCCTGTTGTGACGTATTTATTATTAGAAATGCAAAAAATACTAGGAGGAAGTTTCATTAAGTTATTTCTTAATTAAAATAGACTAGATCAGATCGGCTGCTGATTCTGACCAAGAATTTATTTTCTCCATAGAGTCTTAAACATGGACTAGTTAAATATGTAATTGAGTTTAATTTTGTAGTAAAAATATAAGGAATACTTTTTTTATGATTGGAAACTGTCCAAAGAAATTTTCTAATTTATTCTATAGATGATCTAGGCATAGAGATAAAAAACGGTGTTACGTTTCTCCGCATTTCAATCCGCTTGATTTAATTTCTTTCGTTCTTTGTATGATTTTCCTTGTAATGATTTTCCTTGTTCTTTATTTTGCATTATTTGTTGTCCCCTCCATCTTCAACACACCCTTTTCCTGCTCTCATCCCGTAAATGATTGTGTGTGTATCTAATTAGAACTTCCAACTGCAGCTGCTGCACCCTAAAAAAAAAAGGAGAAAAAAGTGGAAAAATTAAATTGAAGTCACGTAAGCATATTTGCCGATTTCATTATGGTGCATTCCCTCCCGTTAAATTGTACATTTAACCATTTTACTCAACCGTCTGCCGTTGGCAGGTAAATTGGTTCTGCATATTTGAGTTTGCTTTGTGGTTCAGTGATCTGTAGTTAAAATCGGTGGAATATTTAAATATTGTACTTGGTCATGTTGTCATAAAACCGATTTATTTCAATGACTCTTGATGATCCTTTTGATTGAAGCAAAGTGTTGGATGAATGGGATTTATCCGTTAAATGGAGCAATGCTTTTCCACTTTTGTTCACTTTTATTTATGGTTTAGTGACTCACTCTCGGTAATCTGTAGATAAACCACCAGCAGCTGAATAACTCAATATTTGCAAGAGCTGGTAAACACTGCTCTGGGTTAAATATGTCAAGAGATGCAAGACTGGCTGCCTTAATGGGCCATACTAAGGGGTGTATTTGGGCTTTAATGAGCTTTCCAATTGGCTGAATGTCATTTCCTAACTCTGGTTAAATATCTGTTCTCTTAATTATTCACACTTGCTAATTGTCTTGTTTTTCTTTTATCTTTTTTGGACAGGCTTCGATGGACTTGCCGCCCGATAAAGCAAAGCTTCTTCGTAACTACGATGACGAGAAGAAATGGGACATGATATGCGATCAAGTAAGTAACTTATATATTTTCTCTTATTTGAAATAATATTTTTAAGCATATAAATATGTGTACATCGACAAGGACGTATGACGATTTCAATATTTATTTTGCTAAAAACTGTTTGCTATCAAAGTCTTAACTTCCTGTTCCTGTTGTTTTCCATTCCCATCTCAGCACTTTGGACTGCTTTCAAGGGAGCAGTTCAAAGAAGGTTATTCTTAAAGTAAAGTTTGCTTTAGGTTAAGCTAGAGCCACTCTCTACTGATGTCGACACCTTGAACGCTGACCTTTAGGCTGCACAGCTGTTCAAAGGGGCAAGTGGAGTGGCAGCTCTAATTAAACTATACCAACGGCTTTGCGCAATGAAATTGTTACAATCGGGTGTATGTGTAGGCCAGTTGGAATGCCAAAGGCGCGTGTGAGTTAGGCAACTAAGCTAAATTCTCCTGCAATTAGTCATTTTTAACTGGGTTAAAGATAGCAAATCTTGATTGTTAAGATATAATCTTACATATTTGTGAAACTATAAAGCTAATAAAATGTTTATGTTTTTAAAATATAAAAAAATAAAGTCTTTATTACTTTTCTTCACATTTTAATTTTGATAAAAGAATAGAACACGCACACATTTGAACTTAAATAGTTTAATTGCCCTTACAAGGTCTTCTCTGTTAGATTTAGTGAATTTAATCAAATTTATCAAATTAAAGCAACACATTGACGGCTTATAATTGCAATTCCTAAGTAGGAAACATAAAAATATAATATAAATAAAACAGATTATAATATATCTCAACCTTTAACCACCTTACATTGAGCTTAGCTGAGAATTATTTCATATTGTTTTCATCAGAGACTCGCTTAGCGTTGATTGCTGAACTGGTAAAAATAAATTGTAGGACAAGTGTTCAAATATATATGTACATACATATCTCTCTGTTTAGATTGATAATTAAATATATGTATGTATAAGCCGTGATGTTTCAGCTTTGACAATCATTATGCAGTGCGTGCTGTTTTGTTGCCAGCGCTTTTTTGATGTTTTTTGTTCGCCGCTTTGCACACCACAGTGTTTTTTATGACTTAAATTCGCTGTCTGAATCCAAAAAAATAAAACCAAAACATTTCGGCAACGAGAGCGACTGTAAATTGCTTTAGAATAGGGCAGTAAAATGTATACTATATGAGGGTGTTACTTTTCATATGCAAAAGCCTGGATTGCGTGTTTTTTGCTGCTGATTTTGGAATATGACGAAACTATTAACGTGTGCGCCAGAGCGTGCACCTTTTTTGGTGAATTCTATCCAACCATCCGTCCATCCAGCTATCTATCCATCTCGCTTGTAACTGGGTCACTGAATTTTCAAGAGCTGCACCTAGAAAAATAACAACGGAAACAACGGCAACGAAAAGCATAATATATTCGCCATCGGCATTTTGGTGAAGTAGCTTTCAAAAAGAAAAAATAAAAGAAAAAAGCAGAGGAAGGAATGCCTCCTAACACTCTCTGAAAGCCCGGGACTCGCGTCAAGCATTTTCTGCCATACGATAAAATATCATAAACACCCAACACGGTTCTCCGTTGGCCGTTGTTCTTATGACTATTGTTGTTGTCCATGTCGTCGTCGCCGGTTCCTTAACTGCCTGCATGCCTGCAACACAGACCAGACCTGTTTTCCATAATTCAGGCCCCAAACGCACTGTGGGTCAGGTTAATGAAAATTGGCTGAGTCTCCAGCAGAAATGAAAGGTGAAGAAAACTCAAGCTCAAAGTAAAAGGAGAAAGGTTTTCAGATTACTGAAATTTAATTCGATTAATCGAGGCTTAAAAATAAATACAATTTTGAGGAAATATTTAGTAAGATAAGGAAAGGTGATTGATGTACATTTTCACACCACAACTCAGCCTAATTGTTAGACTTTCTTGAGCTAATATTCAAATAATAATTATGAACATTTTCTGGTTAAAAAAATCGTAGTCTTGTTACCAATTTTGTGACACACAGTTCCACTCCAACTTAGTCTAGTCATGAAAATGAATGAAAACGCAGCCCACTGACAGACGAACCGACCACTAGACTCGAGGACAGACAGACACAGATCCAGTGATGATGGTGGAGGCGAAGGTAGCCACTCGAGGACGACTCCTCGACAGAGCCGTGTTTTGTGTGCGATGAGGTGCTCAGGCCGGCCAATCCCATTGGAGTCTCGGTACTCAAAGCTCTCTTCCTGTCTCCGTTTCTCGGCCGCTCTTCGTGCTCACAGTGACAAAATGCAAATTATTATGACGGCGATAAATTGCAGTTTTTAATCGCTGAAGCCGCTTGCAGCAGCGGCTTACATATCCGTATACCAATACCTATAGAGAAATATCTGTGGCTGTATGCAGCAGCACTCTTCAACTGAGAAAAAGAATCAAACTGGTTTTCTCTAGCTGCAGTTCGAACCCAAAACCAAAACCCACACATAGTTTAAGTTGTAGTCATGCGTTGGCTGCCTTTTTGTTGGCGTTGTTTTTTATTTCTGTGGTTTTTTTTCTTTTTGGTGGCTGCCTTAGTTGTTGGCATAGTTAAACAAACCCCAAAAACAACAACGGACTCAAGCCAAAACAAGTATACCACGCTTCATGCTTAAAAATGTTTAGAGTTGGGCAAGCCATCGATGCTTATGTGATCGGGGGGGATCGCAGATAGCACGGCGGCGGGGCGGAGTTATGAGGGGTGGCGGTGTGCGGTACCATAAACATGTACACAAATATGCAGTTAAGCACACGGGAGAAAAAAAAAACACACAAAGTAAAAGCCGCTAGGCCTCGGTCTAGTGTTAATGCATGTGGAATCAAATCGCTAAAAGTTACCCCTCCATCCGCCAGTTTCTCCATCTCCAACGAAGTCAGTTCATTGAACAGCAACTTGGGTAACTCCGCTGAAGATGATTTTAGTGGCAATTAACTAAACTCAGCAGCAGTACATGTGTAATAGAGAGTGCAATTTTATAATTAGGAGACGAGTGAGCTGGCAAAAAATAAAAATATAAAGAGTATTGCATGGCTTTTATTAAGTAGTAAATAATAGTTTATGGCGAGAATTATTTCTAATTGTTTGGAGGAAACAGCTGAATATTATTTCGCAATAACAGCTGATGCTTGAACATTAGTCTAAGGAACTAGATTAAATAACTTTACCCTCAATGGTGTTTAGAAACTTAATATATAGAATTCTTTGGAGAAAAGAAAGATCATGTGAATTACCTTGACTTTTCTATGTGGTTACTGATTCTGATATTGAAACCATCACCAATCGGCTTTTACATATGTACATAAACTCCTTGTTATAAAGTTCAGTCGTTCAACAAGTTTTTCTGCTCAACATCACTGTAAATATCACAATTCTTCATCATATTTAGTCTGGTCGTTTTAAGACTTTTTGATAGAATTTTTTGTTGTTATTAATGAGTGTTTCTTGCCAAATAAAGATCAATTCGGTTTAATAAAATATTCAACAATCGATTAGTTGGTAGATTACACAAATAGATTTTTATTTATGTTTGAAGATAAATGTAGCAACAAGTAGGATTTAGATTGAAAGAAAGAAGATATGAGATATCGACCACAATTTATTTTGAAATTGCTTAATACAATTTTAGAATATAACTATTTTTTTTTTAAATAAATAAAATCGAAAAATATCGCAAATAAATTAAAAATATATATCATATCAATATTATCGAAAGAATATCTGAAAAGATATTGAATTTATACGTAGATTTTTCGATTAAGAAAATATTTAAAACTACATTGTTGATAATTTATAATTATTTTATACGATGATAGTTTACGCCCGTTTTTCAACGATAAAGTATCGATTTATATATTGATATTCTTGTAAATTAACCCTTGTATTAACCCTTGTACCCAGAACGGATATAAATATTAAAATACTTTTTTTTAATTACATCTAATATATAAATAAATATTTATATAAATACCTTTATTAATTTCCAGGAAATGGTGCAGGCCAAGGATCCGCCCTCCCATTACTTGAGTAAATTGCGAACGTATTTGGACCCGAAAGCATCACGAAGTCATCGGGTACGTCATATTCTAAATCGTCTTCCATCCATTTAGCTTTCTGTAGTTGTTTCTGTAGTGTGGTTTCTGGTTGTACCATAAAAAAATATTATTGAACATTAAACCCATAACTCTAACCAACTATCAGGCCAAAGCTGAAATAATAAGGCAAACTTAATAACCTTACTTGAAATCAAAATCTATTGTTCCGATATTAATGTGTAAATCTAATTTTTCTACTCACAACACTGACAACACACCACGATCCACATTCCCCGATTTCTCTGTCTACCTGATTCTTCCCTGTTTACTTCCTGGCACCTGCACTGGTCCCGACGCGATCCTCGATCCCTATCCTGTTGCTGTTTCCGGTCTCCTTCCGTCTTCCTATCCTCCACTCCACTTCACTCTCTCTTTGTACACTTACAGCTTTACCTCTTCTACTTTCTTTGTCAGAAACGGAAAATGGTCGGCGAGTCCACATCCACCCAGGTGCTCCGGGATCTAGAGATCTCGCTGCGCACGAACCACATCGAGTGGGTGAAAGAGTTCCTGGACGATACGAACCAGGGCCTGGATGCCCTGGTGGACTATCTCAGCTTTCGGTTGCAGATGATGCGTCACGAGCAGCGTCTCCAGGAAGCGCTATGTGCCTCCGAGGAACGCCTGAACATCACGAACGGCGGGGATGGGGGAGAGTTGGTGATGGGAAACAGCAGTTCCATAAGTCCTGGCGGCGGAGGCATGGGACTTACACACGGCGGCAGTGCTGGGCATGGCCTAGCCAATGGTTCCTTGCTGGGTGATTCAAGACAACCGCAGCATTCCCTGTCCTATGGATTCCTGCGTCCCGCCATTGCCGATGCCTTGGATAGTCCCAGTTTGAAGAGGAGGTCAAGGCATATAGCCAAGCTGAACATGGGCGCCGCCACCGATGACATCCATGTGTCCATAATGTGCCTGCGCGCCATCATGAATAACAGTAAGCAGCGGGAACACCTTTTTTGAACATTATTTAATCGATTATTTTTTTTTTTTAGAGTATGGCTTCAACATGGTCATCCAGCATCGCGAGGCAATCAATTGCATTGCCCTGAGCCTCATCCACAAGTCACTTAGGACAAAGGCCTTGGTTCTGGAGCTTCTGGCAGCCATTTGCCTGGTCAAGGGCGGACATGAGATCATCCTGGGTTCATTCGATAACTTCAAGGACGTGTGCCAAGAGCAGCGGCGCTTCCAGACCCTCATGGAGTACTTTATGAACTTTGAGGCTTTCAACATTGATTTTATGGTTGCCTGCATGCAGTTCATGAACATAGTGGTTCACTCGGTGGAGGATATGAACTACAGAGTCCACCTTCAGTACGAGTTTACTGCCTTGGGTCTAGACAAGTATTTGGAGCGGATTCGACTGACGGAATCCGAGGAGCTCAAAGTGCAGATCTCGGCTTATCTGGACAATGTGTTTGATGTGGCCGCCTTGATGGAGGATTCGGAAACAAAGACATCCGCTTTGGAGAGAGTGCAGGAGCTGGAGGATCAGCTCGAGCGGGAGGTCGATCGGAATTCAGAGTTCATGTACAAGTACGCTGAACTGGAGTCGGATAATACGGCACTCAAGATGGAGCGGGAGCAGATGGCGATAGCGCGCCAGAAACTGGAAGCAGACTTCACGGTCCTGCAACGCATGCTGCAGGACAATGAGCTGGAGCTGAAGAAAAGGGACACGCTGCTGCACACCAAAAACTTGGAGTTGCAGACGCTCAGCCGCTCCTTGCCGCGATCTGTCTCCAGTGGCGATGGATCCCTGGTGAATGGGGGTCTTTTGTCTGGTTCCAGTTTGGGTGCATCGTCTTTGACGCTGCCCCCGCCTCCGCCGCCAATGCCCGCCTCTCCAGCCGCAGTGTCAGCCTCGCCTCCGCCGCCACCACCGCCAGCACCACCGGCTCCACCACCGCCGCCCATGATGCCAGGCTTTAGTCCTATGATCAGTCCGAATGGCAGCCTTACGTCAACGGCTCCATCGCCTCCTCATGCCCCGCCTATGCTCAGCTCCTTCCAACCACCACCGCCGCCGGCGGCCGGATTTATGCCAGCTCCCGATGGCGCCATGACCATCAAGCGCAAAGTGCCCACCAAGTACAAGTTGCCCACCTTGAACTGGGTGGCCCTGAAGCCTAATCAGGTAATAAAAACTGAAGATTTATGGTATATATTAAAGCTGGAAATAAAATCGATTCATTGAAAATCGATTCATTTCCACCTCTAGTATATATAGTGGTTACTAATCATCCTCCATCTTGCCAGGTTCGTGGAACAATCTTCAACGAGCTGGACGACGAGAAGATTTTCAAGCAGATTGACTTTAACGAATTCGAGGAGAGATTCAAAATCGGCATTGGTGGCGCCTTGCACAATGGCAGCAGTGGAACCGAAGTGGATGGCTCGCTGCAGTCCAGCAAACGCTTCAAGAGGCCCGACAATGTCTCGCTGCTGGAGCACACGAGGTTAAGAAACATTGGTGAGTGAGATTCACTATGCCTTAAAACCACTTTAAACTTAATTGGTTTTCTTAATTTTCTTAGCAATCTCCCGTCGCAAGCTGGGCATGCCCATAGACGATGTCATTGCTGCCATTCACAGTCTGGACCTGAAAAAGCTCTCCCTGGAGAATGTGGAGTTGCTGCAGAAGATGGTTCCCACTGATGCCGAGGCCAAGGCCTACAGGGAGTACATAGGCGCCCGCAAGGATCAGCAGCTGTTGACCGAAGAAGACAAGTTTATGCTGCAGTTGTCGCGTGTGGAACGTATTTCCTCGAAGCTGGCCATTATGAACTACATGGGGAATTTTGTTGACAGTGTGCATCTCATTAGTCCGGTGAGCAAGCGAATGAAAGAAAATTAACTTTTAAGTTAAAGATTATACAGTAATATATTTTTTAATTATATTAAAATGCTTTCTTGTATCATTTTAGCAAGTGCAATCCATAGCTGCTGCTTCCAATTCCCTGAAGCAATCGCGTAAGTTCAAGGCTGTTTTGGAAATAGTCCTGGCCTTTGGCAACTATCTCAACAGCAACAAGCGAGGACCCGCCTATGGTTTCAAGCTGCAATCGCTGGACACATTGATTGATACCAAGTCCACGGATAAGCGGTCGTCCCTGCTTCACTATATTGTGGCCACCATTCGTTCTAAATTTGATGAACTGCTGAACTTTGACAGCGAGCTGTATGGAACGGAAAAAGCAGCTTCGGTGGCTTTGGAAAATGTAGTGGCCGATGTTCAGGAGCTGGACAAGGGCATGGAGCTGGTGCGCAAGGAGGCAGATCAGAGGGTGAAGGGTGCTCAGACGCACATCTTGAAAGACTTTCTCACCAACAGCGAGGATAAACTGAAGAAGATCAAGAGCGATTTGCGTCATGCGCAGGATGCTTTCAAAGAGTGCGTGGAGTACTTTGGCGAATCCTCGCGCAATGCCGATGCTGCTGCCTTCTTTGCTCTCATTGTTCGCTTTACAAGAGCCTTTAAGGTTGGTGTATTCCAAGCAAATAACTAGACTTTAGTTTGCCTCTTAGAGATGGTATTAATACCCAGTTTATCCTTATACTTTCAGCAACATGATATGGAGAACGAGCAGCGACGTCGACTGGAGCAGGCCGCCTCCAAAAAGGAGACCGACCAGGTGCATTTGCGCAACAAAGCTAACCAGAAAAAGCAACAGGTGAGTGAAGGACATTGAACACGGAAGCCCTTCGTCTCTTGAAATCGTCCAAGTGGTGGCCAAGTTCCTTGAATCTCTAACTGCACTTGTCGGGTAACCTGTTATGCTTTGTTCTGATCTTGTTTCGATTTGATTTATGCAGCCAATACAATGCCTGCTCGACCTACCAATCGTAGCATCCATCCACCGGCCATCTCCTCAATCCTAGCACGTTAACTTGGTTCTTTGGTTGACTCTCACACAAAACGCACCACACTCTGTAAAATACTCAACTGGGGATGGCAGTCTGCGGGGGCCAAGAAGAGGGATTATAAGCCCGTGTCCCAAATAGCAGAAACATCCTAAAAAAAAAAACACAATCCTCTACCACCTACATAGTTGTTGCTCTCTGGGGGCGGCAGCATGTCACGGGATTTGTTTTGTGTAAAATTCCCCCATATTAGTGTAAGTCGCCCGGCTTGTCTCTACTTGTCTCCTAACATTGTTTTGGTTTCCACTAATCCCCACTGTTGTGTTGCCTAATCCGCGCTAATTCCATTGCTAATCCACTCTGGCTGTGATCTCATATGTGTACTGATTGTGTCATTTCATACTTTGGCAGTTTGACAAGGTTTTTTGTTTATTTACTATTCCATTAAATAAAAAATAATTTTGTTTAAGCAAAGTGGCTTATGCAAACCCTTATGGGTGAAGATACATATAGAAAAATGTAATATTTTAAATGTATTTTTAATATTATACATCTAAGATGTAAATCTATATATAATTTAAATTATTTCCGTTTTTCCGATTTTTATCGATTATAATCGATTTACTTCTAGATTTTTTTTTAGGAAATATAGATTCACTGAAGATCGGTTTATTTCCAACTCTAATTTCGACTTTAAAACAGCTTGTAACTTGCCAAATAAACATTCTTTGTGTACAATATTTATGGTTCAGGGAATAAATATAACATTTATTTTTACCATATATATTGCTCAACAAATTTGCAATCGATAGATACGCCTCTTTAATATATCTTTAAAAAATATTAATACGCGAAGTTTGAAGTCTAAACCACATTCACTTGTTAGAAAAAACATCATTAAAAACGTATATATGTATTTTCCCCTAAAAAAATAATAATACAAATTTAACTTAAAAGAAATAACAAATTAAAATATCTACAAAAGATAAAGCAATATAATTTGACGAATTCAGAGCCCACTTAAGAGTAACACTTTAGTAATAAGTTTCTGTTTCTCTTTTGGTGTTGGTTTCCCTGTCTAATGCTAACCTTTTTATCTTTCTAATCCCAACCCGGCCTGGCCCTGCTTTCCGCTTCCAAAAAACCAAAACGCAAACAGCTGGCCTCAACCTGCGCCCTCTCCTTGCAGGATGCCGTCATCAACGAGCTGAAGAGCAAGGCTCACTCTGTGCGCGAGAAGAAGCTGCTGCAACAGGACGAGGTGTACAACGGAGCCCTCGAGGACATTCTGCTTGGGCTGAAGAGCGAACCGTATCGGCGGGCGGATGCGGTTCGGCGATCACAGCGTCGCAGGATCGACAATAATCGACTGTCACGCACCCTGGAGGAGATGGATTGCTAAGTGAGATCAAACGAGATGGTGAAAACGATGGCAACGAATCGAAAATCAAAATTACACTGAAACAGAAACTGAAAACGGAAAAGAGAGATCATTAGAGATACTGCAATATGTGATTGGGCGATTAAATTGTTTTGGACACACTCGCACACGAAACACAAACTCACATTCCCCTTCGTACGAAATCCTTTTATTTTCGAATCACTCGGAATTTTCCCTTTTTATATACAAAAAGCGTGTGTGTGGAACAATAAGTTCCGATAGCCCCAAGCCCCCGCCCATTTTGTGAATCTCGCCTTAAATTTTGTGAGACATTGTTTATCGCCAAAATTATGTTTTTAAAAACACATTATTATTTGGTTGCTTAGAGCTTAAGTTGAAATCGAAAATTCGCATGGTGTATTTATCGAAACTGTAATTGTTAAATATTGATTTACATTTTAACCTGTGTATATACATATACATATATATAGATCGATATATGTACTATTTAGTTATATTTTTTATGCCTACGTTTTAACCAAATTGGAATCACTTGCTGCATCCATCCGAGATGGCAAATCCGCACGAATATGGAGTACCCAAGTCCGTACTTTAAATAATTGTATTTTTTTTATAAGAAGAATTGTATGGGAAGAAAGAGTATAAAGCATTAAAATTGTGTATATTTTCGTATTTATATTATTTGCTCTTTTGTTATTTTTTATTTTTTTCACTCCAAGCACACAGTCAGCCCTTAAAAAAGAAAAATAAATAAAAAATAAATCATTACGCCAAAATATTGCATGCCAGATGAACATTTTTGTAACATTTTTAGAATGTTTTACACTTAAAAAAGACAACACATTTTCTAAAATTATATGCAAGGTTTTATACAAAAAACTATACGAATAGATATTCCATTTATATAAGCCAATTTTATTCTCACGAGCCACAATAAATTGACGAAGACTGATATGGAGGCAGTTCAATACGACGCAGCATACCGAACACGCAGAAAAGCTTTTATAAACTCTTTTGGATAGTGTCTTCTCTTGATAAATATTAAGAAATATTTATATAAATAGTATATATATTAAAAAAAATGCAATAACGAATTTAGTTGAACTATAAGCACAGTTTTATTGTATTTACATATTTACACGTGCCATTGGCATCCTTATGCATATCCTTTCAAAGTCTTCTCTTTATTTCGCGCAAACAGAGTAAAGATCGCAGACCACACGATTAGCACGCTCCATTGTTAGTTTTTAAACATTGTGTTATTTAATTTAATAAGAAGTCAGCATGGTATACGATGGGCGAAGAAGGAGAAAGGAACTTTATATATAAATATAAAATTCCGGCATTTTTGTACACACTTTTACACGAATATATTAAACCCTTGAAATATTTTAAATGAATTATTATAACCGAATAAATTAGCCAAAAAAAAAGCAAGAAAGTTTTTATATTTCGAAATTGTGATTTTCAGGCAGGTTAAAAAAAATTACTTTGCAGGAAGCTAAAATTTCAGAACAATTACAAGGGAGTTATAGGCTGCTCTCTTAGAATTGTACCTATCCAATACCCTCTATAATAGTATAAAAACTAAAATAAAACTCACATTTCTAGATCTTTTTTATAATTTATTAAAAAAAATATATATGTACACATAAAATATAAAAAAATAGAAAAAATGATTTGGAATACATTGTCTTATTCTATTATCGATCAACAATTCTTAAATATTTGTATAAACAAAAAAAAGTCACTAAAATATTGCACATAAAAACAATAACAAGTTTTATAATTTATGAATTTTCAAGGCTGATCAGAGTTGTGCAGAATTCAGCCCAAAGTTCGATACTTCGAAGGCTTTCCTTCCACCACTGGAGATCGTGTTGCCAACACAAGTATTTAAGGTCTTCAGCCCACATAACATTTTCCTCAATTACTTGAAGATTTAAATAGCGAACTAGGGAATTTTCAGAATACCAGAAATGTATTCGTCCTATGTACAAAAGGTGTGCAATATTATTATTTCTATTCATTTTTATATATGTTTTGTGCAGTTGTCCAATCGCTTTGCTATAACTAGTTTTGTGACTAACCATATACCAAATAATCAGTTTCGTCCAATCCGATTCATTGAGAAAGTCGTCCACGGTAGGCATGGCATCTGCAATCATTGACTGAACTTGTGTTGTGTTGAAGAACGTTGAAGTGATCTCGAAACCAAGGTAACGGGTCCTGGAAGTGGTCTTGATCTTTTTCCCGGTAAAAAACCATTTTTCAAGGTCTGAAATTCTGCCTCTCTTAAAAATCAATACTTCGGAAAGGTTGAGGTCCAAATTCAGGGAACAACTGCTGCAGTATTTTTCCAGACGGTTGATCATATCCTGAAGCTCGCTGACGGTGTCCGAGAGAAGTACGATTTTGTCAGCATACATTAACATATTTATTTCGCGATCACCGATGGAGAGGCCTCCGTCTAATTCCTCAGGAAGATCGTTTAAGTAAAGGGAATACATCAGCTCTGATAGAGGCCCCTCTTCATTTTTAAAGTAATTCACTAATTGTTCTCGGTGAAAAGTTTGTTCGTATAAATATTTTAAAAAGTTTATTACTTTTGAGGACACCCCCAGACGGTTAAGTTTGTTCCATAAAAGTTGAATAAAAGCTTCAGAGAAGATCGATTCGAATTGCAAAAAAAAAGCGTAGAACTTTCCGCTTACATAGCAATTCATCTGGATATTGGCAATTGTTGCCAAGCTGTAGACGGTGTCTAACCTGGGTGCCCCTTTGGAGAATCGTGTCTGATAATTACTTAAAATATTATTTTTCTCGCACCATTCAACCAATCTTCTTTTAACTATATATTGTAAAATCTCTGTAAAATCTCTGTTTAAATCTTTTGAGTCTATATTCGAGTGTGGTTCATTATCTATATTTGAACAATTAAAGGTGTTGTTGCATTGAAGAGTTACTTCTCCGATATTTTCAGAAAATCCCGGCAAGGGGATTTTTTTAAGAACATCCATGACTTCGTCTATGGAAATGTCGGAATCTAATACCGATTCATGAGTCACATTCAGCGAAGCTAAGCTATGACTATTATGTTGGATTGATAGAGCTCTGGGTGCTGGTGGTTCCGTCAAAAACTGAAGGTTCAGCTGCAGGCAAATGGGTAAGTGATCAGATCCGTGCTGGACGCTATCCACCTTAAAATCCACAACCAAACCCATAAGGTTCCTGCTCACTGCGCAGATGTCGTTCGTTGATCTCCCATTCCCTCGGCCACTAAAGCAGGTGAAACTTCCCTCGGCGTCTCCGTGGGTAAGACCATTGAGTATTTGAAGATTTTGAGCATCGCAGAATTCTAAAAACTTTCTGCCCTTGCCGTTCCTCTCTGTGTCCAAGGATCTGCGACCATTCGTGTTGGCAATGCAGTTGAATAGCTCCACTTCTTGCTTGAGTTCTCCCAATCGGACATTGACATCGCCCATTACAATTGCATTAGCCATTGGACTTTCCGTATTTTCAAAAGTTTCAATCACCGGTTCGAACTCTTTATCCCAGTCGGCCGAACGAATATATAGCGGAACGATCTGCATCTTTTTATTGCGTACTTGCAACTGCAGTACTTTGAAACCATTGATTTTTACAATACTATGTGTTACTCCCTGGTCTATGAGAGACTTCCTTATTCCAATAATGCATCCACCGATTTTTCGACCGTATTGAAATACTTTTTCTGCATTCTTCCAATGCAAACATTCGAAATCCGGCTGGGTTTCCTTGAAGAACTCGGCTGCTTCGGCATTGCGAAGCGTGTGTGTTTCAATTAAAATAAAAATATCAAAATTATGCAAATAATGCATAAAGTCGTTGTTTTCTACTTTAGTTTTTAGACCTCTGATATTGTATGAAACGATATTTAAATACAGCGGTGGAAACTCATTTCTTCGGTTAGTTTCCATATTTTATTTTATTATGTTTTTTAAATTAGTTTGTTTAGTTTTTACTCTTTCTTATAAGAGAAGATAAGACTTCTTGCCGGAACTGGCGATTACTCACTGAAATCAATAGAAACTGCATTAGCAAATTTATTGCAGTCTTTCGATAAAGCCTTTAGAATTACATGACGAAATTATTTTTTTCTTAGCCTTACCTAAAAAATAAATAAAGTTTTTCGTTTATTATACTATTATTTACTTATTTACTCTAATTAGTTTATTTCACTTGTTCTGATTGGAAATAAAGGCGAGTTGTGAATGTGAATTCCCCTTTAATAATAGTCAATCGGTTTTGTCTAAAAGCACTCGATACATCCGACACAAAACTATCGGAAACCACGTATCGAGTAATTTTTTTAACCTGTTTCCATTAAAACACATTTCTAGAGTCGTGCATTTTTGATAAACAGCTATGATTTTCCCTTATAATAATTTTTATATACATTATAATATATTCTAGAGCTGCTAAAGCATTCATTTTAAGTTTATCTATGCTCTTTAACCTATTTTTCCAGCTTTAACTTATCCATTTCGATACATCGCTGCAGTGGAAACAGTCTGTAAAACGCTCATCTTTAAGCAGCTGATTCACCTGTTGCGGCTATCGGTTCAACAATCGTCAAGTTGCCATCTCTTGGGGCAGCAGCTGTGGGACGGCGCAAGTTTAGCCAAAAATGAAATTGAATTAACCGGGCAATAGCTAAGTTTGCGCACGCCCACGTCGAGAATGTTCAAGCGCACATTTAAGGTGGTCTATCGGCCCATTAGGAGCAATTTTGTGCTGCTGCCGGACCAGTATTACGGCGTCGTTTCGACCTATGTAAGTGTCCAAAAGTCAATCCGCCAAACTCCAGATAAGATTACCCAGAGATTATACCGGCCTATGCTTAACCGCTTTGATTAGGACACGGGCTGCCTGAGTCTGCAGTACAATGGACGAGTGCACTACGCCTCCTGGGCGCCAGAGAAGGGCGGCGGGGGCATTAAGGACACCGAAATTGGGATCAATGCCAGGGCGGCCAAGGAGATCGGTAAGCTTTATTACTTAACGAACCGGATGTGCAGCGCTTGCCAATGTGCCGTAATATTGGACTCCGGCCATCTACTCTAATACATTTTCCCTTTCTTGCCATAGGTCTGCACGAGAATGATTTGGTCAAGTGTGCGCTCATCGCTGACGTTCTCAACCTGCGCAGCGTGCACGTTACCCCCGTCTCGTCCAAGGACTGGGAGATCATTGTGAGTGATGGTTTCGCATGCTTGCGGCATGCCCATGTCGCCAGCATAAAAATAGAAAATTCTGTTTATATCGGATTAGCATTTGGCGCGGGCGTGCGCTTGGTCTTTATTTATACTGGCCATTGCTTGGCCGGCATTGCCATTGACCCCTACTGCTCAGAGGAGCTTTAAGAAGTTGTAATATTTATTAGTACATAGCTTTTAAAGCTATAATTAAGATACGACAACCAGCTATCTCTAGGATTCTTATCTAAATAATTGTGTATTTGAGTGACATCATAATATTATATTTCAAGAAGCTGACACTTTATTGTCTATTTTATTTTACTAGAAACGTTTGTGGATGCATATTTATATCTGTATTTTATGTAGATTAATTTGTCACTCTTGATATATAGCATATTTTTGTGTATTTCTTCTGCAGGAGCTGAGCACTGAGAAAATCTCTGGCAGCGTGCTGGAGCAAACTCGCATTGTGAACTCCACTCAGATTCTGATTGTTTGGATTAACAAGTCCATGCAGGTGGCGCTGACAGTGGGTAAATAAAAACAATACAATATTTATATATTATTATATTACTGATAATATTTATTTTTTCAACCAGACCGCCTCAAGCCGCACATGAACTATGGCCGAATTGACCACAACACAGAATTGGTTGTGGCACCCAATCTATACAAAGGCCTAACCAATGGCACTACGAATGGGGACGGTGAGGAAAATACAAAACTCTCTAGGAGTAAGACTACTGCCCAGATCAAGGATGATTTGTCCGAAAAGCCAACAACACCTCTGACTCATTCCTCAACGGTCTCGAATGTGAAGAATACCTTGCAACGCAACAAGCGGCAGGATCATATGGAGCGTCTCAAAAAGGATCTGCGCAGGGAGAGCTCACGAAGCTTCGAATTCCGGGTGATTCGTGGCCTTTGGCGGGAACGCGCCCAAGAGTCGGATGTTTTCGTAAACCGTAAACACCTGCCCGAGCTCCTGGATCTAGATCAGTTTTACTGCATGCACACAGCCGGCGACAAGGACTACTATGTGAGGGTGCGCACAGTGGACGACGATCTGGAGGACGATTTACCAGGCACCATTCACCCATCAATCGAACTGAATGCCAACCTGATGAAGTTGCTGGGCATCAAAGAACTAGAACGTGTGGTTCTCCGTTTCAAGACAACCGTGGTCAACTTTGTGGAGAAGATCGAGCTGTTTGCCCACAAGAAGACGCACTACAAGATCATCGAAAACGCATTTAAGCGGTTCGTCATCGAGAGAACCCAGCAGAAACCGATGCTGTTCAACCAGGAGGAGGTGGTGCGTTTAGAGGACGACTTGCTGGTCACAGTTGGCATACTGCCAGAGCACTTTAGGTACTGTGTTGTCGATGCTCAGTTTCTGAAGGAGTCCAAAATCTATGCCGCTGATCTGGTGCGTCCGGTGAACGAGATTATCAAGGAGCAGCCTCCAGTCACATCGCCGCTGAGTGTCAAGGATCTGATACGTCTGCCGGAGTATGATAAGATTGTGGACCAGGTGGTTCGGGAGCTGCGCCTGAACCTCTGCCTGAACGAGGACAACTCTGTGATGCGGCAGTGCAATGTCCTGCTTACCGGTGCCTCTGGCACGGGTAAAACCGTGCTGGTTGAGCGCATTCTGGACCAGCTCTCTCGCAAACCGGACTATTGCTACTTTGACATCTTCTACGGCTCAAGAAGCAAAGGTCGCAAGACGGAATCCATCCAAAAGGATCTGCGCAACATCTTCACCAGCTGCTTGCAGCATGCCCCTGCAATTGTGGTGCTGGAGAACCTGGATGTTCTGGCCCACTCGGCTGGGGAGCAGTCCAGTCAGGATGGGGAGTACTACAACCGCATGGCGGATACAGTGCATCAGTTGATTGTCCAGTATACCACAGGCAATGCCATCGCAGTGATTGCCACCGTCAACGAGCTGCAGACGCTTAATAAGCGTTTGAGTTCTCCGCGAGGCAGGCATGTCTTCCAGACGGTGGCTCGTCTACCCAGCCTGGAGCGTCCGGATCGCGAGATTATCCTGCGTGAGCTCTGCAGCCATATCGATGCGTCCAAGGAACTCGATCTAGTCAAGTTCTCCAACCTCACCGAGGGCTACCGGAAGTGTGATCTTGTTCAGTTCGTGGAGCGAGCCATTTTCTATGCCTACCGCTTGAGTGAGTAAATCGTTAGAGCGTATTTGTTTTTTAAATTTAAATTTAATTTTAATATTAATTAATTTAAATTATTTCAATTAATTTTAATTAATTGTAA
>JAEIIJ010018588.1:0-99622 GCA_018904815.1 Drosophila ogumai | reverse complement strand
AATATATCAACTAGAAGTATTTTTGGCCGCGTCTCCATACAAGCCCAACCACTGTGCAGCGCTGTTTAAGCCATGAATCAAGCAATTGTCGAGGCACTTTTATTCTGTTTTAAGCGATATTCATGCTGGGTTATGGGGCGGGGTAATTGGCCCGGCAAACGGGTTAGCGTTAACGCTTAACGTGCGCGTTAACGCCGACGTTAACCCAGAAGAGTGGTGTGAAAAAGTGCGCATATCGCCGCCCGGTTTCGGATACAGATACAAATGGCAAAGGCCCCTCCCTGACTAATTGTTTGTTCTCCGCCAGAGATTCTGCGTATCTCCGCTTGTTACTTTTGTTTTTTGGAAAGTTCTGGGCCTGACCTTGTTTCCCGAAGACGTCGACAACTGTTGTCATTGGGCAAATACCAGCGAGGAGAGTGCGGCTAATAAAGCACATAAAATAAAGGTTAAAAAAATGTTAAAACTTAAGAAAATAAGCAGAGAAAAAAAGAGTAGTAGTAGAATAGAGAAAAACAAACTAGGAAAGTCCGGCCGGCCAAACAATGCCGCAACATGATTCCGCACTTTGCCACTGTTTCAACAGTTGTGTAAACAAACCGAGGAACAACTAAACCGCCACACTCCACAGCCCCCATCCAGACCATTCGATTCCCAGTTAGCTCTTGGCAGCGAATCCAATGCGACATGGTCGTGGTCCATTTCCAGCGGCCAAGAAAAATTGATCTTTGCCACCAGAAATGTGTCACACTGTAACAGTTCCGGACGGGCAATTGGGTCAGATATAATGATGGCACCCGGAATGCTAAATCAATTTGGGCATTCGAGAGTCCGAGAGTCGACATTCGACATTCGACAGTCGGCACTCGGCATCCGCAGACATGTAGCTCCCTGCGGTGATCCGAAAAATGCACGCTGGGGTAATGTGTGTTACTGCCTCGGCAGCTCTAAAGGTTGATTCGAGCATTAAATATGAATTTACAATCAATTAACATAATAGTTCACCTAGAATTTTGTCGATACCTTCATCAATCATTTTTGCGGCCAAGAATATAGAGAGTGACTGATGGAGCTTGCCCAGTATTTTGAGACAGGGGAAAGAGACTATGTAAAGCTTGATTAAAGTCCGACCTTAAATTTAAATAAACAAATAACTTCCCTCTCTATGCTTTTTTCCTATAAATTAATTAAAGTGATGGTTGAGACGTGACCTTTGTTTGCTTAGAAATATATTAAATTTGGCTTTATAGAACTCGAACTACAATTAATCTTGTTTTAACATTGAATGACAAATTATGTCAACTGAATAAGCTACCATTTTTTACAAGTATTCCACTTCGAGTTTATTATCTTTCACATTCTAGGTGTTTGTGCCAGTTTTACACTTTCCTCACGACACAGCACCGTCGTCCAAATATATCGATCAGCCATAAAGTTTACAATATCTGGCCCATAAACCAATTGCATAAACGATGAGCTCGATGAGGCTCCACTTGGCGTAGGCTGTACCTGTATCCCGGCCGGCAGCAGCCTTCATATTTCTGATTCCGAATCTGTATCTATGCATAACTAGCAGGCCCGGTTCCGCCGGCAATGGGCTGGGATTTGAGCTAGAGTTCGGATCTGGGACTGGGCTGTGTCGTTGATAATTTATATGTGTCGTCCAGCCCCCACAATCAAGTAACCAGCATTGCCTTTGTTTTACGGCCGGGGAGGAGTGAGTTTTATTTCCGTTCCACCATGCCCATGCCCCCACATCGTTCTCCTTTCGGGCCTGGGCTCAGCGGCATCTGAGAACAATCTTACACATGTAATTGCAATTGTCGAGCCGCTCACGACAGTCGAACGAGCACAGCCCGGCAACGGGTTCGACAACGAGTTGGGTTCTGCGTTTTTCGAGGAGGGAACATTTCTACCTTTTAATTTGTGCGGCATACTACGGGTACTACTCCCTGTACACGGCAAGAAATTAACCTTGAGCAGTGAGTTAAGAGGTTGCTTGGCTATCAAGCTCTTTCGTTAGATTTCTCCCAGTGTAGACCACAAAGTTGGAAGACTCTCCCCGTGGCTGCCTCATTTTAATGTTGTGTAAAGTTCTAAGACCCCGACAATTGCAACGGAAGTGCGTTCATTATTTTTAATGATTTTATTTAGTGGCTCCGCTGGGCAGAGCTCTACCTGACGGCCTTCGAATTGCGCTCTGCCTTTCGCATTTGAATGCCTTTGGACAGGGACAGGATCTCGGGGCATTTACACGCCGAAGACTCAAAACATCTTATCCTGATCTTGAGTTAGGGAATGTCTATCCGTTTGTTGGCTTGTTGTGCCCCAGCAGACCGAGACAAGTAATTAGTGGTGGGATAAAGACACACTCTATGGATGAGGCATAAACAAGTCAAGTCCCTGATTCCCACTGTCCATAAAGATTAGGTATTTATGACCGCTCCTCCGCTCCGACTTCCGTCCAACGAATTATGAGGGTGGATTGGTAATATCTTTATGCATTCCCAAACAGAAGGAAAATCCTACTACCTGCCTTCTGTTTCTTATTTTTTATTTTTTGGACAAAAGATCGCTGACGCGCCTTTTCCAGTTGTGTGACCCGTGAACCCCCCATCGATTCCCAACTATCTTTATCTCTGTGCATCTGTCGCCAAGCGAGGTCTGAGCAGCTCTAATTGCATCTTTCAGCAATTAGCAAGCCGGGCTAATTTCAATAATTGAATGGAAAACAACACAAAGTCAGAAGGGCAGACGGCCAGTCGGGGGATCAGCCGCAATTGACATTCACATGGGAACTGTCAGTCAACTTTGACCGCAAAATAAACTGAGAAATTACTTAAATGAGAGCAATAAGTAGGTCTAGACAAGGTATGGCACATTTTTGAATGCTCTTTTAGAGAATTAACTACCTTTTTGTGTTTTAAAAGGTATGCTGAGAATGAGAAATAAGGGTTATTAACTCTCTTCCCTTTAAGAAGAGAGTAAACTGATTTGTAAATGTTTAATAGCTGATAATTTCGTGTAGAAATAAACAATAATATTAACTTGATTTATTTGTTACGGCTTAGTAAGCAATAACAGATTATTTAATTAAGCTTTCTGTTATAAAGTAAAGCTAAATTACACTTTTAATTAATTTCTTAGTTGATTAAATATTTATAACTCATTAAATTGTTGGATGCTAATTGCAAACAGAATTTAATAATATATAATTTAAAGAGCATTTAAATAGGACAACCTTTGCAAGTTAATTGCTTTGAGACAATTGATTTATTGAGAGATAAAATAACTCACCTAGAGTTATACTTATCAGATCAAAAGGTTTCTAAGTAGATCACGGTTATTTGTTGTTGATAATAATATATAAACATTAATATTTATCTATATTGCTCGTATATAACAAGACTTTTAGAAACGAAGACCTGCGTACTCTAACTTTGTAAGAATTCAGTTGCAGAAATATATTTTAAATTATTTTTCACGATTTTCAGAAACCAAATTAGCTTAGCCAGACAGCTAGAAAGATGTATTATTTGATAATATAATATCAATATTTTCTTGAAGATTTTTAGTTCCCTATGGGGATCAAACACCTGCTGCATGCATACCCTTCGTGCTTAGTGCAACCACAGTCCGATTACCGAGTTCAAAGTGAGGGGGCAGCGAACGCCCCTGACTGACAAGTGCACGGCAAACACAATACACAGAGGCGGGTGCAGCGAGGGGGCCGATGCAACTGAGACAATTATAAACACAAACACAACACAACACGAGTGCGGCCACAAGGGGGTGAGCACAAAACGTTGCATGACACGCCAGCAGCAGCAGCAACAAACAATCGACAGCAATTGTGGCATGTGATTTGCAAGTTTTCTATTTTGACGTTCGAGGGACTGACTGCTACCGGGGGAGATCTGAGCCGGGTTGAGTCGAGTTGGGATTGTCATGCATCGATTTACATATTACTGAAATCCGTATAAAAGGCAACAAAAGCTAAGCTTAAGCCGCTCCGCCGGACGGACGGACGGACGGCCAACGTCATTCAGCGTCTCTGCCGCCGTCGTCTTCATTTGAATCAATTAAACCAGTTTGGGCCTACGACTGCGACTGTGGGTATATCTACGTGTATTGGGTGTGTTTGTGAGTCAACCCGTACTCATTAGGTATTCATCTGCCTCTGCTGATGCTGCACTTGATTGATCATTCGCCGAGCCGAGCCGAGCCAAGTCGAGCCGAGCTGAGCCAAGCCAAGCTGGGCCGCGCCTAAAGTTGGGAAAAATTCCATGAATTCGATTATACAAAGTCAAATTCTCCTAGACATTACTGGATGGATGGACAACCCTACCCCAACCACCGTTTTCAGAGCATTAAAAACCAACATCAAAGGTGCGAAAGACCGCGAGGAAAAACCAGTCCTAAACACATGCACATCTCTCCCCCGAAATAGGTGTTTCAGTGTTTCAGTTTTCATTTTCCATCCGATCAAAGAATGCAAGTTTTTGTTTCCAAATCCCAAATCTCTCCGGCCATCGTGTTAATTTTGTTGGCCGAAACAGGTTTTGGAGATTTTCAGAACTCCTCCGCCATCGTCTAGAGTCTAGACACTGGAGACCACTGGTATTTATAATGTTTTAACGCTTAGTTAGGAAACAAACAGAAGACGGGGTGGAATAGAAAAAACAAACGTTAAGTTTAAGCTGGATTTGGAATTTTTATGGTATGTTTCCATTGTCTATGTTCTAAGACACCTCTTGTGTTTTGTTTGTTACCCAACCAACAAAGAGTCGGACTTCATCGATTCCATTTTTTATTAGCATCGAACATCGCGCATCGCGTTGGGACAATCAATTTTCCAGCACTCGCAGTCATTAAAGAACTAAACTAATAGCCCCCTCATATATCATCCCGTGATCATATATCAGAAAGAAAGAAACTCCAGCGACCAAGCCCCCAGAATTCTCTGATTTATGCGCAATTTCATATGCCGCTGCATATTAAATGAGTAATAACTGAAAAGCAACACTGAAACAGAAACAGAAACAGATATCCCGCACCGAAGAGGGATTATTTTCCTCTATGCTAATATTTTGTAATATCTGACTTAGTACAGCTTTTTTCCTGCATTCAAGCGGGCCTGTGTTTGCGCAACAATAACTAGGAAATTACCAGAACAGAACACAACACAGCACAAATTGCGAAATGTGCAGAGGCAGATATGTAGATACAAATATAGATACATAGATAGATAGACTGGCAGTCAACAACTGTGTTCCATATACAGATCAGGCGTGGGTTTTATCCATCAAATGTGCAGAGCAGTAGATACTTTTGATGTCAAATTAATGTTTTAAGTAGTTGTATTTGAAAACAATCGTAATTTAAGAATTTTAAATGGGATTATCTCAAATTGTAATTAATAATATGTAATATATGGCAGATAAGTTGATTTAAAGTAGTCAAAAATTATATCTTTATTAACTCATACCCTCAGAAAAATCGTATCCCTTTCTTATTAGCTTTAGAACAAGCTATACCCCCCAGAAATCCCCGCCAGAGATATCCAAATCCACGCTTAAAATTCCAAATGGGAATCCAGATACCAAGCCAAGTGCAAGTGGGTGGCGCCCATTGAGAGAACTCCAGCGACAAGAACCAGAAAGAACTGGATCAACCAGATGACAACTAACAACACAATGGAAATACTAAGGCAATATGCAGTAATAAGCAATAAATGAAAATAAAGGTCAAGTTTAAGTGACGGCGCAATGACGAGACATACAGAAAAAAAAACAGAAACATATAGCAACGCAAAAAATACAAAACAAGAAACGACAGAATCTACAGATGTAAAAAAAAAATATACGAATAAAAAATATACAGTGTGGGCTGTGTGGAAGTCGTCGAATAACACGAAGGGGAGCCCACTGTGGAGGCGTTCCTATGAATGAATGAATATCTTATGAAATGCTGGAACTATGTAAATGGAAGGAAATTACAATTGAGGGGGAAAATTACTCAAGAAAACAACAAGACAAATGAATGGAATGGGTTAAGATTTCTTAAGGAATAAGAAATCATAATGAATATATAGACAACGTAAGATAAAACCATGATCAGTTGGAGAAATCAGGAAAATTAATAATATAAAGAGCACCAAAAACTCCAACTAGAATCTCATAAATAAAATACACATTTTGGTGGAAAAAACAACAGGGGTAAGCCATGCTTAACCTCCACCCACATCAATATTTATTATAATAATTACCATGCCAACCCCCTGGCCCAAAACATTGCCCCCTCAAGCCCATCCCTCGCCCTCCCCGATTCATTGTAATTTCATTCATTAATTTGTGCCGTTGACTGACTCCATCGTCTTCGAGGGGTTAAGATTCAGCGAACCTCGACCACCAAAGAGCAAGTGCCAATTAAAACTGTGTGCGACAGGGGGGCGGGCAGAGGGCGTGGTCGTCGTGGGGGTGTTAATTAAAATTGAAATCAATTGTTCTTCCGAACAGCTCACCCCCGCCCGCTTCAGGCTTCATCGAGCAGCTACTGTTGCCCCTTGGACCGGACGACGCATTTGATTCTTTTATAACTCTCAAGATTTGGGTTTTATGGTCCACTTGAGATGCCAAAAATAGCGGCGAAGACAACACATCATTTAAAGCGTGATTGAGTTTCGCACGAAGACTCAAATTGTCGGGGGTTTATGCGAAAATGTCGCTAAAAATAAATGGTAACTATCGCCGGAGCTCTAATTGCCTTGGACAACTGACAAGGGATCTAACAGAAATCCAATTAAATGCTAGGACACGACGCCACGTCCGAGTGATAGCTTTTCCCCCTCAGCCACGACGATGAATATATTTTTATCAGCTATCATATGTTAAGTGCGTGATCTGATATAAGCTCACGAGCTCCAGGGGCGTCACTGAGAGGGGATAGAGGGAGTTCTAAGCAAGAGATAACCTAGACAATGGTCAGGGAGAAAAAAAGGTGAGCTGTCAAAAGTAATCTTCGTGTTATGATAAAGTAAATATTATTAAACAACCAAGTTTAAATATTTAAGAAAATAATAAATAATAACAATAAATTAATGGATTCTAAAATGTCTTTGCAAATACTTTTAGATTAATTCGCAACCCCCTTAAGTTGTCGCCAGCAAATAATTTCGCACACGGGGCAGTACCTTTATCAGGCTTTAGATAGCGACAATTTCATAGTTTGTTCGGTAATTACACTTTCAAGTCTTTAAATACATTTCCCGTAATTGTTTAAGCAATTTCAGTTAATGCCCGTCAAGCTTGCCACTTGTATTGTTTTAGTTATTGCGCAATTCCCGAAGAGCTCGTCCGTTCGCCATCTCCCTTGTCTTTGACGTGCTGTAATACATTCTAATATATTCGGACATTATTTATTTTGTTTTATTTTTATTGTGTGATCATTGTATATATTTGTATATTGTATATTTTTTGCTACTCGTTTGCCATTGGCATCCCATTTACTTTTAAGTTCAGGTTTTCTATATACCCTTTTTTGTGAGTTGGTGAGAAAACGAAATGCGTCACTTGTTAATAGAAAGGTTTTGTACAAAAAACACTCTAGACGGGTTTTTAAACAAAATAGTGACAGCAGCTAAGAGAGTTATATAATTGTTTTTGTATTTTTCATTATTTTTATATTTTACTTATTTAAATTGCCAGCAAATTGGCTTTTTGCCATTATTATATTGTATTTTTCAGCTAATAAAATAAGTGGCTTGAAAATCAAATTCAAAATGGCCACTAGAAAAAGCCAAATTAAAAATTCAATGCACATCAAAACAAATTGAGGCCTTTGGCCGGCTCAAACGGCAGCAGACAGCCAACAATTGAAAAACCTTCATGAAAAATTAGCCACGATGAGTTTTTGTTGCCGGCCCGCCGCACGAACTAACCAAGAAAAAAAAACACTCTGTTGTTGTTTCATTCATTTAAGCCAAGCAAAGCAAACGATATTCCAAGTTTTGGGCTGGCAGAGTTTTGTTTTCATTCGGCGGCAGCCAAAAATCAATTGACAGAGTCACGTAATCAGCGCAATCATGGCTAAAAGTCACTTTGCGGCTTCTTCGTTTTGCGGCCCGTCTTAAATCAATCAAAATGTCGCACCCTGGAAGGTGAGTTTCGTATAAATGTGGCCGAAAAAAAAACAGGTTGGCAAGTGCCTGCTCAAATTATGTTTGGCGAGATGCAAAAATGTTTGCTGAACAAAAGGCTTGAAGTTAGCCGGCGGGACCTTGAGCCCATTAATAGATATTTTAAAGCTTGTATCAATTTGAACTTTCTCATCATTTCCAGAGTTGCTTAAACTACGTTAAGCTACGCTAATTGACTCAAAGTGGAAAAAAACGATATCGGAAACGTTTCTCCCTTTTTTGGTTTTTAGTTTTTAGGTTTAAATTGTATGGAATTTATTAGCCAACTTGATTTATTTCAGCTGGCACTGGAAATTTTTCCGGCCATCATACAAAACCAAACAAATTGCGGCGCATAAATTACGTTTAAATATGTGCAAAAAAAAGATTGACAGACATAGTCAAGGCCTCGCCTTGCTAACCCACAAAAACATAAAGTAAAAAATAAACAGAACACCCGCAAAGACCGATCGCAAAACAAAAAAAAAAACAACTAAACATTCCTCTAAACAAATAATAAAAAATAATAATAAAATCTTAGCCAAACAAAACCTCTCGCACAAAACAACCAACAAATTGTTATGTCTTCTTTTTTATTGTTTACTCACTGCCAGTTTTAGTAAAAAACGAGCGGCTTAAAGGGGCTGAGATTTATATTGGGACTACAGATATCTCAGGCATTTCACGGAAATCTCAAACACCTCACTTAACGCAATCGCCTTCCATAATTTTCCACTTGATTTTACCCGTTTTTCACTCCGCGTTTTTCCTTTTTCAATTAGAGCAACATCAAACGGCAATTGCCACATTAAAGCTCGATTAAAGTTATAGAAGAAATTCCCTAGATAAAGCAGTGTCTTTAACCTTTCCGTCGACGGGAAATTGGTGTAAAACTAGTCTGTTGCTGCTGCTGCTGCTGCAGATCTTGCAGCAAGGCAATAACATTTTTGTATCACATGGCAAGGCGTTTTCAGGTTCAAGCCACTTTTGTGGTCAACAACATTTCACTGCAGCAGCACTGCGGCAACAACTTCTGCGGCACAAACAGCACTTCCGATAACTATATATACGTATATATAGCTTGTGGCTATGAATGAAATGAGTCCGAGAGTCTGAGTCACAGCTAAAACTTGACTTGACTTTTCCACAAATGAGTTCATAACGCTCAGCCGTTCGAAAGAAACAACGCAAGAGCGGAGAAAAACTTTCATAATTACAAACAAGGCGATCTCCTGGCCATGCACTGAGGAATATTGATTATTACATTGACTTTACACTATAATGTTTATGTAAAATATTAATTTAAATAAAAATTAAAATAAAATAAAGATAATTTTCAAATATCTCAAGAATTCCAAACTAGCTTTACCTTATTATTATTATATTTTAATCAAAAATCCCTATATTTCTTCCTGTGTGCCGGTTGTTGTGTGGCGCAAATGTGCGAAGAGTGGCTGGCTGACTCTGGCTTGCTCCGGTAGCTGATTATTTAATCGAAATGATTATGTTTTGGCGTTGCCCATTAAATGTAATCATGCAGCTAAGTGCAACAACACGCCGGCAGCATCCACATCCACATCTCTCCTGCCTTGTCTTGGGTTGTCTTGTCTTCTCCGATCCAATCCGATCCGATCCGATCCTAACTCTGATTGTTTATAATTAGCCGTGGCAGGCAGGAAGTATCACAAGCCGTAGTCATAGTGCACAAAGCCACCAATTTGCGTTGTAAAGTGAAATAAAGCAATCAAATGCTCAAATTGTTTGGGAGCCAGCAGCTCTAGTTCCGAGCTTAAAGAAATCGCCAAAAAAAATTACAGCCAGAGCAGAGAAAATCAAACAATGACAAATTGCTGGGAATGGTTTTTCTTTTCCATAATTTTCCCTATAATGGTGGGTATGCAGAGAATAATTGTGCGTAATAAAGCAGGCAACCGCTTCCTCTTTGCAGTGAAAACTGAAAACTAAAAACCAAAGAAAAGGCTCCTAAAAAGTGCTCAGCAAAATTAGAAAATTAAAAAAGTCAACTGTTTGCCTGTACTTTAACTTTATTCAGCTTTATCTGAACGGAGTTTGGGCTGCATCTTATCAGCACGTGCATTTGAATGTGAGTATTATAAAAGTGTTTTTTTATAATTCAAACAACTTCCACTGAAGCCTATAGTCGGTGTATTTATTCAGCTATATATAGTTTCTAGTTTAGCCGCAAGCAAGTACTTTTTATAATAGTAATCCAATGGCTTTATCATTTAATTATCTTGATAAATACTTTGTACACATTTTACTGCTACAATCATGCCGGGGTTTAATGGGTTCTAATCTTTTTCGCTAATGCCTAGATATGTTAGCGATAAACCCATCTACAGACTGCAATATTCAATATTTTACTTCTTGACTGCTGCTTTCCCCGCAAATCTTATCTCGGCTTATCGCTTAAGCCCAGACGCGCACATCCGTTCTGATAATACTCCCGCCAGATGAATAATCACCAACGAAAATAGTTTCGATACTCATTTGCCTCTAGAGATCTGTAGAGGAGGGCTTGGCGTAATTTTGAAGTGCATATGGCCCGACCTTTGGTAAATATTTACCCATAGTAATTCTATCAGTCAGAGCTACCTAGCGCGTGCCATTTGGGTTTTTGCATAAAAGCTCAAATCAAAAACCTATCTAAGCCAGCTGTACGCTCCGTAGTGCAAATATTTTGAACACAGCTATCAACCTCTAGGGCAAAGCTTGGCTTTAAGCGCAGCTGGCAGCTGCTAAGTCGGATAGAAACTCTGCTGTGCCATGTGTTTTTGGCCGGCAGCTAGTTGGGTTCTCGAAATGTCAGTTGGATTTGTCACAACTTAATTGCCTTAAACGCTTTGACACTGTTCTAAAAGCCACCCGTCGGGGGGAAAATCAATCGAGGGGCTTTGAAAATGCAATTAAATATTTATGGGTTAAAGCTACGCGTTGTTGGCCGGCGGAATTTCAGCTTATAACAAATTAATTAAGTCGCACGCAAGGTATTTTACAAATCATACTTAATAAGGTCAAATTGGCAATTTAACAGCAACAAAAACAGCGAGAAGAAACCGAAAAAAAAAACAAACAGACAAAATAAATACGTGGAAAAAACAAAAACCAGCAACTCCAAGCGAGTTGAGTTATAAAAAACGTATTTTGTTGTTAATCTTTTATCGGGTTTTATGCAAATCGAGAGCTAAAAAGTTGCCTCAGCCGGACAAAGAGATCGAAGCCAGTTAAATAACAAATTGATAAATATTAATAAGGCCACAGGGTCTGAGGCGGTGTTGTGTGTGTGCGTGCAATGCATTTACGCTCCGCTGGCTATCTGCGTATCTAGCAGATACAAAATGTCATCGCTGCCAGTTACAGTTAGCCGCCAGGCAGCCAGCTAGCACGGCTACTTGGCCAATTGAGCGGTCTTTTGAATGCGCGGCACAGCGCATAGCGGAATGTATCTGCCAGATGCAAATTGCAATCGAGTGTAAACAAAACAAAGGCGCAAGAAACACGCGTGCGCTCGTAACTCGAGATACAATCGCCGTCGCAGCTCTTTGCTTTTGCAGAGTCAGATCCAGATACATGTGTATCTGCGAGATTGCGGCAATCTAATATTTATTAAGACGGCGTGTGACTTATGTGCGATGCCTTGACATTACCCGCTGGCTGCAGTCGTCTTCCCTATCTGATGACTCAAATTGGGTCACCAGATAGCACTCAGACCTTTCTGTATTTCCTTACTGCAAGGCACCTTGTAAATAAGTAGATAAGCAGGAAAGGTATTAACATGACATTATTACATTGTTTTGCTTATGATTCACCCGGCTACTTGAATCAAATTTACAATAAAGTGCCTCTGGTACTTGGTCGAAAACGATGAGTAACCCCAAGGCCTTTCTGATAAAAGAGCTCTACTTGCGGTTAAATTCTAGGCCCACTTTGGAGAAACCCGAAAGTTATCAGCATATAAAGGAGCCATAAAAATACTGTCTAATTTCCAGGGTAATCAGTAAACCAAAATAAAACATATCCGAGAAATGGAATTCGTCACGAGCCTCAGAGTAAACAAAAACCTATCATTGGAAAAACAAAAATCCCAAAAGGAAAGAATCTTTTAAGTGAATATTTATCCTGTTTTACAATTGATAACAAAATCGGGTCAGTAAATTATTTTAGGCTTCCGGTTCTTAAATGAAAACCCCTTAAAGACCTCGAAACGATTCAAAAAACTTTTAGTAAGATAAGAAAAATTACCTTTCCTTGAAATGAAATTCCTAACGACACTCACTATTTTAAAAAATATAGCTACTTGGTCAGGAATTTCTGGCCCGATTTTAGTTATGGGGGAAAGCCAAAGACTTTACCTTCGCATCGGGGCTTTCCACTCCAATAACTTTGGCCAATGGCTTGCGCCCGGAGCCAATTTCAATTCCATTGCGATCCGCCCAGAAGGCAATTCACAATTAGCAGTAACCCCAATGCCTCGACATGTCTCCTCCACTCGTGTCACTACTCCGCCAGCGGACTCACGGGCAACCTTGGGCCGCTTCAAGTCCAAATGGGCATGCGGCATGTGCATATATACCGCTTACTGGCCTGGCTGGATATGCCGATCAACGATCGCCGATCGACGGTTAAGCTTTTTGTAAGCGACACATAAACCATAATTAAAAGCGAAAAACTGTTGCCCCCAAATCGAAGCGGCCGAAAAAATAAAAACAAAAACCAGTAAACAAAACCAAAAATGCGCGCGCGTTTGCGCACTGCGCACCTGTTTTTTTTCTACCCCCTTGGAGCCACCGCCACCCTCACCTGGAGTTGGTGGCCAGTTTCATGAAACAATTACGAATGCGAGTGCAAAACAAAAAAAGCAAACGAAAAGCTGGCTGAAGTCTGAGACTGAGCGCCAAGTTGGTCGAAGTTGTTGGCCAAGTTAAGGCGATTGGGCGACTACTCGAGGGGTCCGAGCGTCCGCTCAACTTATTGCAACGTTCGGCGCTCTTGTTGTTGTTGTTGTTTTTATTGGGGCATAAACACGGCATAGCCGCTGCACAGTGGAAAAAGAAGAGAAGGGAAACATTTTAAATTAAAAATAAATAAATGTCATAGAAATTGTAGCAAAATTATTTTAGGAGCTTTACTTAAAGGTAGAAAATATCTTGTTAAATTATTAGAATAACAAGTTTTCCTTTGCATTTTAGCTTGGCTTTACAACAAATCTATTATCTTTCAAGGTAAACTTGTGTGTTTACATGGCTTTTTCTTGGAGGTAGAATAATGGGTATTGTTGAGACTTTTTCGGCCCACAGTGCTCGACAACTGGCCCGGTTTGCCTACGAATTGTGTAGCCTCTCCTTGTCACCCCACCCGGTTGGTCGGCCATACAACCATCCCACCATCACAATTCCGATCACCTCCCATTTTCATCCTTTTCCTTCACTTCTGTTGATCGCTTCGATTGCTGCTCGATCGCTCGCCTTTTTAGCTTTGGCGTAAAATTGCAGAGCGATCGGCGGCGTTGTTGTTTTTGTTTTTTGTGCCATTAAGGCAACAACAGCTATGACTACGGCTACACACATACAGGCGAGCGTCCACTGAGAAACCTGTAGAATTTACAATTACAACAAAATGGCAATAACAACAACAACAGCAATGGAGCGTCAACAATCTGCGTCAATGCTTTTTCAACTTTTTTTAAGCACCCTTTCAAGGGGTATATTTTAATTAGGGAATTTAAGAAAAAAAATAAATTTAAGAGTTTCATATTAATATGAAGTGTGTCTAGATATTCCACAAGTTTAATATTTTTCTATTAACTAGCATACTATTTAGAGGATAGAGCATATGTATATGTAAGTATTGATTGTAATTCCTAAAGGAATAGGGATATCCCAGGCTTCAAAAGCTAAAACAACTGTTTTTATTTCGCTTGGTTCGTAATTTAAAACCAGAAATTTCTATAGTATTTAGAAAAACATTTATTTCAAGAATATTTCACCATCCTTGGGCTTTTATTACAAAATTGTAAATAATATTGTTAGATAATCGAAAATCCTATGTAAATATATCCTCCAATTTCTATTGTTTAAAGGGTATTCAGAGATTCTGTTTCTTCGACAACTATTTCTTTCTTATTTTTTTTACTTTGTTGTTTTACTGGGCGCATTTGCAATTGAAGCGTGGCTCACACAGATACACTCACATACTCACTGGCAAAGCTAACCCACTTGATACTGCCATCCCGCTCCCACCTGTACCCGTTGTCTGAACGTGTTTTTTATATAACTTTTTTATGCGCATAGTTTTGTTTTGTTGCTGCTATTTTTTGGCCGTTCATAAAACTTGTTGTTGTTTGTAGATTTCTGCATATTTTGTCGGTGGGAATATTTGGCATTTTGTTTTCTTCATGTTTCGGAATTTTGTCTATAGCGATAACTAGATGCAAGATAGGAGTGAATAAATGCAGTTGGCTCTGAGTCATAGCCTTTATTTGGGACTGGTATTGGCCAATACTAAGGGGAGCATTGGATTTTCCGGGAAACTACAGACAAAAATGGGAAACAAATTTTTGCCATGCCATTTCATTTAATAGATATAAATCATTTTCGAATCTGTTATCTCATTCAATTTGGAGTCGAACTGGAGCCACGCTGGACGCGCGATCCACTCCAACCCAATACCCAATCCCACTCAACAACTGCGATCTCCACTCAACTCTCATGACTTCATTTGGTCTTGTGCAATTTACTGATTATCTCATAATCATCTTCTCGTGTGCTTCAATTTGTCTTCGAGAGACTTTTCCTCGGCGGGCTTAATGATGCCTGGAAATTAACCATGGGGATTACATAAAACATAAAACAAGGGGAGATAAAACAAGAGCCAAAGCAGGCAACAAATTTGATTTTATTAAGTTGCGCTTGCATTTCAATTTTGGCATTTACAACATTTTTTTTGTCGTGTGTGTGTGCTGTTTTCGTGTTGATTTATGCCGATTTTGGCGAGCCGCGTTTCAGGGAAACAGTGAAAGTTGAGCAAGTTCAAAATAACAGCCAAAGGTTGTGTCAATGAACTGGACTCGGTCCGGCGGTGGTACGAATTCCCAAATTTGGCTAAGGTATTTGCCTAATCTCTTCACAACAATCAATAGGCTGGCTTATCGATACGGCCCTCACGTGCCAATGTATCAAGATGTTCCAAATAAAGGCAATAACGAAATCTTTAAAATACTTTTGTTATTTGGTAGGAAACATTTGAATTTTGGGTTGCCCCATATGTATCAGCTTTATTTATAATCATTTTAAACGCTTTGTTGAGTAATTCGGGAAATATTTATGATGTTTACTAATGCTTGACTAAGCCTCAAGTCAATTATAGTTCAAACATATAAATTGGAAACGCTAAAACTTAATTTTCTGTTGATTAATGACTACAAGAATCCGATGACTGCACAGCACATTAATTGTAGTTTATTTTTTAAATGGTAAACATTTTAGTTATGAAATATTTAAATAAAAGGTTTAAGTTATGTTCTATCTATAAAATGAAAAATGTACTGGACTCGCATAGCATATACTATAATAATTGAATTAATCAATAAGTTGGCGTAAGGAATCTTAAAGCTCCTGCAAGTGGTTAAAGCTCGATGTTGCTGCATTCTGTCTTTGTTTTTCTTTTCATTGAAGCTACAGATTCGATTTGTTTGGCTAGCAATCTGAGTTGTATAATAAAGAGCCCCGCAGGCCAGACTTACTCACCTTTCGAGGATTGTGAAGGCAACAACAGGTATTTGAAGTGGACGGTGGTGACGATAAGAAAGAGGCCACGCGAAGTACTCCGTCAATTGCAGGGTGATACCGATTACTTGTTCACTTTCGATTTGATCGGCCGATAAGACAGCAACATTAACGGGGGAAAACGCGGTGTTAGCAAGGGTAAACAAAGAACAAACACACTTCTTGGGCAAACAAAACCAAAATCCGTGGATCTTTTTTTTATTTCGTTTCGTTTTTTCGTATTTTTCGTTGTTGTACTTTTCACGCTGTATGTGTGTCTCGCTTGCTCTTTTGGGGGCGCCCCTTCTCGGACTCACTCTGTCCGCTTTAACCGGTTTCTTGGTTTCTTGGCTTATGTTTATGCTGCTGCTGTTGTTTCTTTTACTCTTTTGCTGGCGACAGCGTGGAAAATATGCTGCAATTGCAGCCAGCAATTCGATTAATGTTGTTTTTAAATTGAAACTGCGGCGCAGGGTAAGCCGAACACCGAATAAAACAATACACACACGCAAGCGCAGAGGCTGGACAAATGCCTGGAGAACAGGTGCTAAAGATTCTAGCGTTTCCGCGCTGTGACTTGTTTAGTTTCTTTGGCTTGGCGAGCAGCTCTTTTTCCGCACGGCGACCCGCTTAACTCGAATTTTTGTTTGCGTTTGAGCACCTGTTGCTTGTGGTGTGACCAGGCAGTTAAAACATGAAGAATGTTTACATACCGAAAATACCAAAGTAAAAAAGTGTGACCAAAAGTACTAAAGAGAACGATAACGATTAATATTGGCGCTTTAAGATAATTTTTAAATTTAAGTTGAAATAAGTATGCATTTGACATTTGACGGCATTTTATGGCATTTTAAAATAATATAATTTTTTTAAGATTTGTGTTTTTAAGCATTTCTGATTAAAAAAGTAACCAGTTCGAACCTATCGATAGATGACAATTATCGAGCACCACTCAAGTGCCATCTCTACGCTCGACAACAACAAATTGTGACGACATTGCTATTTTTGTTTTGCGTTTCACCAGAACTGGAAACAATGTCGGCCGAGCTCGCTAATCTCGACACTTTGTCCAACAAGGACCTCCTAAAAAAGTGCAAGGAGCTGGGATTGCCCGAAGTGCCGGTAACAGACAGCACCCGCAATGTAATAATTCGCCGGCTGCGAAGTGCGATTTCGGGAGTTCCCATGAACAAAAGCAAGTCTGCTGCTAAGAAGACAGCCCCCAGACGCGAGACCGTACACGGCAGCCAGGTTAGCACACCGACTGCGGAGCCAGTGCGTCGCGCTGCGGGCAGAAGCAACACCACCAAGATCAGCGAGAACAGTCGCCGCACAATCGCCTACGGGCTGGACAACACATCGCTTTCTGGCAGATCTGTCCAGACAACCACCACGGTTTCTGATGTGGGCTCCCAGTCGGAGGACGACGACTATTTCATGGTGGATTCCCCAAGAGTGGGATACTCTCATGCCACTCAAACGCCACCCAAGGACGACAGGTCGCTAAAACGCTCCATTTCGCTGACCAAATCCGGAGTGCTGACCACATCGTACACCCGTGAGGTGGACCAGCCGCATTACGAACAGGAGGATGACATTCCCAACAGCTACACATACGAGAGGCCACTTGTGCCGGCTGCTCCACGTCATACGCTGCCAACCTATGAACCTCGCATCGAACCTTCTAGCTACAAGCGCTCGGAGTTGGGTTTCTCGCGTCCGCTGCTGACGCAAACCCAGTTGAACTCGACAAGCTACCAGGAATCGGAGTACAATCCATCGCGCTCACCAATTCTGCCGCGAAACACGTTCAGCGGCTCAGCCGGGCCCTTTGGACAAGCGGCACCAGCTCCAGCGCTTCCTCGCCAGCGCCAAACAGCGGGATTTGTCAGGGGTTCTCTGATCCAGCCCAAAACCACTCTGAATACCCTGTATCCGCAACTGAATCAGTTCTACGACCAGCCGGACAATGCCGCAGAGCCCATGGAAGTTGACAGCGAAAGCGAAGAAGAGGAGGAAGTGAGTCCCATCAAAAGCAGCCTGCTGTCACGCCCTCGCTTCTCGCCGACGGTTAGGCCGCAGGTAAGGCGGCCTCTAGTGCGGGCTCAGGACCAGGTGTCTCCGATGGCGCAGTTTCGTCAGCTCTTGGTATCCCTGGATCAGAAATATCACATCAAGCTCTACTTCTACGTGATTCTGGTGGCAATGCTGGCATCTTTAATCTATGTTATCGTTACCCCGAATGCCTGATCCTCCAATAACCATTTTCCGGGATTTTGGGAGCAACATAGTTAAGTTTTTCGATTCAGTTCACTTTTTCAAGTCTTTAATTGCTTGTTTCTCATATTTCGTTTTATACATAATTAGAAAAATGTACTACATTATAATTATTGTATTAAATAAACTAATTAAATGTAAGGGCTCAGTGTGTTGTTGCGATTTGTGTGTGTGCGCTGCTCTCTGACAGCGTTCCAGAGGCTAGTGGGTTTGTACGCTCTATGCTACTATTTACACGCCATTCAAATGAACGAAACAAAAACGGTGTAAAATCGCTGAGGATATCGTGACGGTACACAAAGCAAATGGCTGCTGGGGACGCGCGCTGGCTGACTAATTGAAGTGGAACTTGAACTGGAAGGGCGACCCGTGCTGGAAGTGGGCGAAGGGATGCTCGCCGTGGAAGCCACCCCGGTTGCCCTCGGGATCCAGCGGATCCTCGCCGTTGTCAAATTGACGTCGCTTCTCCGGATCGGTCAACACCTCCTTGGCGGCTGCAATGTCAATGAACTTCTTCTCGGCCACCTTCTTCTCCTCGTCCCGGAAGTTGTCCGGATGCCATTTCTGCGCCGCCTTCCTGTACGCCTTCACAATCTCCTGCTTGCTGGCACTGCGTTTCACCCCCAATATCTTATAGTAATCCCTGCGCTCCGACTGTTTCTGCAGCTTCTTGGCCCGCTGGATGCCCTCCTTTGCGCGGTTGTTACTCTCTTCCAGGTCGAGAGCCGCCTGGTAGGAGTGTATGGCGTCGTCATACATCTCAGTGCCCAGCAGTGCCTCTGCCCGATCGCAGTAGACCTGGGCATCCTTCATGATATCCAACGCCTCCTTGCACTGCTGCAGGGCCTTACCGAACTGCTCATCACCGGTGTAGCAATTGCAAAGAGCCTTATGGGCCTCGTACCGAATCATCTGCTCCTCCGGTTCGTGCCGAAGAACCGCCTCTCCGGCGGCTATGCAGTCGGCAAACTGCTTCTCCTCGCGCGCCTGCTCGGCATTCACCAGCTGCTTCTCCACCTTGCGGAGCTTCTTGTAGAAGGGGAAGCAGAGCTTGTGTTCGGGATCAAACTTCAGGCACTCGCGGATTTCCTTTAAGGCATTTGAGGCATGGCCAATGGTGTACAGCAGCTGGGCGATGTTGTAGTGGCCCTCAGTGCTGTCCTGTGTCAGCCGGTTCACCTGTCGCAAATCCGAAATGGCGGAGAGTGGATCGTGGACAGCAATGTAGGCATCTGAGCGGGCTTGCCGGAAGGGCACGGCCCACGGCGAAATCTCCAACAGCTGCGTGATCATGGAAATGGCGTTCTGGTGGTCTTCATGCGCGATCAACTGCTGCACAAGAGTCCACTGCTCCTGAGCCGGCTGCAAGCGGGAGTAATGCTCCAGTACTAAGCCATTGTTCGGTTCCTCTTGGAGAACTTGCTCAAAGTCCGTGATTGCTTGCTCGTACTCGCCGCTTTTCATGTGCACCACACCCCGCTGGATGCGTGCGGCTGTGAAGTCAGGCTTAAGCTCCAGAACCCTGCTGAAGTCCTGGATGGCGAAGCGGGTCTTGCCCAGCGCCAAGTAGACGGTGCCGCGCTTGAACAGCGTCAGGTAGTTGCTGGCATCGCCCTCTATAAAAGAGAAAAATGTTGTATAAAAGGTCGGGGAAAGTGGAAGAATGCCCTTGCAAATGGTCGGCATATAAAAAAATTAGCGTTCTTAGAATTATTTGCAAGGAAAATTCCACTTATTTATTTGGTTTTAATTACCAACAGCCGCATGATAGTGCGTAAGGGCATCTGACAGCTGCCCGCGGGCCAAAAACTCCTTCCCCAGCTCCAGATGGTTCTCAATGTCCGCCGGACTCGCTGCAGACTGAGCGCCTGTGCAAAAAAAACAATGACGTGTATTTAGGCAACGTCCACCAGATAATGCATGTTTGTTATCTATGATTATACCTTCCAGGAAGAGCTCTAGCAGGAGGAGAACCACGCAAGCGGCTAGCTTCTTTTCGCCGCTACCAAACATGAGGAGGTCGCTCAATGGCAAGGCCATGGCTATGGCTACGTGTACTTTGTTGGCCGACAAAGGCCTGTGTGGGCGTGATTTAAACTTGATTCCGAATCAACACGCACGTCGGATCTGCTTGGCGTGGCAGCTGCTAATCTTCTTTACCGTAGAGCACCCCGCCCCCTCGTCAACACGGCGTTGTTGTTGCGGCTTTTATAGATTTTGCGTCCGTTTTTGGTCAAATTTCGGCACTCTGTGTTGTTGCACGCGCTGCTTCCGACTTGGTCAGAGCTAATCGGACAAGGGTATCCTAAATGATATGGAGTGTGTGGCTAGTCCCCGTGGGCATCGCTGCCCAGTTCACAAACTCTAGATTGCCAATAGCCTACGAACTTTTCGCCTATAAATATTATAAACTAAAAACTGACGTGTTCACGTTCCCTAGAGATGGGCGATGGTTGGCCACAGGTGACCAGTCACAGATATTTAAGTCGCAGCTATCGCATGTAAGCGGTGACTGCGCTGCTAGCGATAGCCCTTTTCCATTGATTTTAATTTTATAAATCTATTAATAATCTGAAAAAAATGTGGTACATACATAATATTTGTAGAATTACATAATTTTGACTTTTAAATATAGGTCTGATTATTATACTGAATAGTCGATAGATTCCCAACATTTTATCGATAAGTGCCAGCGCCCGCCCAATTTTAATAATAACGATTGACTGTAGTTTGTTCAAATTAATGTTTATATGGAACATGAATTTGGTAAATATATCTGCAACTACTTATATTAAAATTCATAGTATATGTGATATTTTAAATATTCTCATACATTTTCTGTAATTATTGTAAATACTTTTCGGTTTTCATCTGGAAATAAATGCATTTTGTTGAGCATTAAAAGTTTGCCGTGAAGCTTAAATTGCTTTTATAACATCTTGTTTGTTCTCTTTGCTTATTGCTTATCGCTAAATGGTCATCAAATGGTCAAGTGGATATACCATACATATAGATGTGTGTAGGAGGCGTTCTGCGAGATTAATAAGAATCAGAGATAGAGAGAGATATGGGGACTGGACTAATAGAAAGAATAAAGTGAGATGTATTTGCCTATAGAGTATGCTAGATAAAGCTCTTCAGCACCTTTGCGACTCTTCGATCCCTGTGTGCATATGGTCTAGTGATTGGATGGAGGGTATATTAGATATCTATTTGATCTAAGTAGGTTCGAGTTTAGTAGTTGGCGAGAGCTACGCTCCCAATGCAATGCAGTTTTGTGTGTATTATTATTCACTTCCACTTGTCTAGGAAATCACAATGTTTATCAAATCATCCAGAGGATCAGCTATATTCGGCTGAGAGGTGTGTGTCTTTTGCATGTGAGCTGAAATCAATTAGAAAAGCTGTTACCAGATAGCAATAAGGCTTTCATGGGCACCTACTTTTCAGCTTGATGTGCGTGACAAATCGTTCTTGGCAGAGATCGCACTTGTAGTACGTTTTGCCGGTGTGAACCCGCTGATGGAGCCGCAGAGACTTCTCAAACAGATAGGCGCGACCACAAACGTTGCACTTAAAGTTCTTCTCCAAGACTAAAATAGTTTGTTAATATAATAATGATAAGAGTACGTAGTAAGGGATACTTACTCTCATGACTCAAGCGATGCTGTGTGAGCACATACTTCAGGGCAAAGGCCTTGCCGCAGACGTCGCACACATTGGGCTTCTCCTTCTCGTGAGTCTTGATGTGCCACTTCATGTCCTGGGCCCGCTTGAATCTCTTCGAGCAGTGCGGACAGGCGTGTGGTCTGTCCTTCTCCGAATGGACGGCAGCATGCCGCTCCAGCGCCGATTTCATGTTGAATCGCTGCGTGCAGCTGTCGCACTGGAAAAGTCCGGAATACTGGCGCTCTCTTTTCTGCTGGAGCACGCGCTTATTGTTGGCAATCACCGGAGCTCCGGCTTGCTGCAAGTGCTCGGCGGACATGTGCAGGACCAGATCCTGTTCACTGGTAAAGGCCTGGCGGCACAGCATGCACTCACTCCGCTCGATGGCCGTCAGATTCTCCCTGTGCTGCTCCAGCATGTGGATCCGTTTCTCCGCATATGAAGCGAAAACTGTGGATTCGAGGAGATTTCGATTAGCTAGTGATCGGTGAAGGAGATAAGGGTGGCTAGACGTGGGTTGTCATGAAGTAGAAATGTATATGCACTCGTCCCGAACTTGGAAAGTCGCCACAATTACTCCTTAAGATACAAATAATTAATTGATTTTGAAATAAATATTATTCCGTTAAATTTGAATAGAAAAAGGCAGTAATGGCAGGGCGGTTATTCCGATTTCAAGACAAAGTTTTCTGTAATTGCTGGCATGCTGCTCTCCGGGGAGTTCGTACGGTGGATGATGGAGTTGGTTATGCATTGGTTGCTTGGTTGGTTGGTTTTTAGACGGGTTAAAACTCTAATCAAGTGGCTAAGAGTAGGTCAAAGTACAAAACGTTCTGTTATTTGATGTTCGCATGCGATGGCTAGTAAAGGTGTACAAAAAGAGCTAGGGGTTAGCCATTATGTTTACCGTTGCTTTAGGCTTGGCTAATACACACTAAGGAGACGGCAGAAGCAGCCGGACTTGTCTCAGTTTCTATGGTCTTAAAGCGCTTGTTGGATGTGAGAGAATGTTCGATGAGGCGACAAATTGATATATATAGTATATGTGATTAATGCTCATGTTAATGAGGTGACCTGTGATCCTGTTTGGGTGCCCCCGCATCTGGCCCGCATCCACTTACCCTCCGTGCAGTTGGCACACTTGTAGGGCTTCTCCCCGCCATGCTGCCTGTAAATGTGCCAGCGTAGGGTCTTCAGGTGTATAAAAGCTATGGAGGATAAGCAAAGGTCAAGATTAGGAAACCAATCACTAGATTTTCTGGTAGCTTTTCTTACTCTTCCCACAGAAGCCGCAGTGCTCGCTCTTCCTGGCACTGGTTCCCGTGTGCGTAGCCTCGTGGCACTTGAGGTGCCGCTGGCTGATGAACAGGCGCTCACAGCCGCTCTGGCAGCACTTGAACTGGCGCTCAGGATTGTGCCACTTCATGTGGTAGTTGAGACTCTTTCGTGTGAAGAAACGCTTCTCGCACAGGCCGCACTCGAAGTCCGTCTCCGAATGGTACTTCTCGACATGGTGACGCAGATTATGCCGATCGCTGTACTTCTTGCCGCACACTTCGCAGGCGTGCTGTTTCTCTACGTGACAGCTCTTGAGGTGCACAGTTCGGGAGGCGGCATCCTGAAATCGAGCCTCGCACTCCGGACAGTTGTACGGTTGCTCCGGATCGTGGCTGGCATTGATGTGCTCCAGTAAATGCTGCTGCAGCTGGTAGCTCTCCTGCGGCTGCAGGCAAAACTTACAGGCATAGCTAATGGTCAGTTCCGGGGGAGTAGATTCCTCCGGTAGTTGCTCATGCACTTCTGGTTCCACTTCCTCATCCGCCTCTTCTTCGATGTCTAGGGCATCCACAAAAATCTGTATGGGTTCAGTGGCAGTGTTTGTTGGTTGTGTTTCGGCTGAAACCGTCGTTGTTCTTGTTATTATGGTTGTTTCTGAACCTTGGAGATCCTCTTCTTGGTCTGAGTTCTCCTGCTGTCCATCCTCCAAACTGCTGGCATCGATCTTGTCGTAAATGTTGGAAAGCTTCACCTGCGCCTCCTGGCAGGCCACTCGGAAAGCATTAATAGAGCAGAATTTTGTAAAGCAGTCGCTACAAATCTTCTGGGGCAGTCCGTCATTAGGTGAGATCTGTAATTAAAACAATATGTTATAAGTAGTTTAACTCATTATCATCGATTTTAGTTAACTAAACTGCACTCTCTTATCTTCCAGTTAGCAAATCTTAGGATTACCTATTACCCCCTGAGCTTGATAAGACAATTGCAGCTTGAAGCATAATTTAACCCCGAGTGCAAAGCCGTCATGGCTTTGTCTAGCAAAGTCCCCTTCCCCTAGTGGAAACCCAACTTTCACTCAAAAAATTGTGCAATTTTCAAAGAGGAGGCAGAAAAAGTAACAACCGCAACCACACAGAAAACAAAATCCTCGAGTATCTTTATCATTTTGTACATTTAAGCCCCATTTTAAATTAATAAATTTATAAAGTGGTTGGGCAAATGTTAAAAAAAAGGTTTATTAAAATTAAAATATATTTTATAGATTTAATTTGGCACATTTTTTATGAGTTTTAAAGCTGAATAAAGAGGCTTTCTAGCTCAATATGTTAATATTTTTTTACATTTATACACAGGATAATACGTTATTTTATTTATTTATATCTCAAATCTCAAAGAAATGTCCCCTTATTTTATTGGCTGTGCACTCTTACCTTTAGATTCCAGTTGAGGAACTGCTGGCGTATTTGGGCCATTTCGCTAGGCCAGCAGTTGGAATGGTAGAGGTCCAGGAAGTTGTTGCTGCCATTTTCGAAGTCGCACACAAACATGGAAATCGCACAGGTGCGACACGTTTCCATGGCGGCGGCCGCAATCAAAGTGCCCGAGCCCAGTGCTGGCCAAAATGCTGCAGTGCATCACAGCAACGCCCGAACTGGTCGCCTCTCATGTGTGTGTGTGTGCATGTGCGTGCTGTAATTATGCAACTTTACCAATTGCGTTGCCTGTTTGCTTGTGCCAAATCCATTTGGAAGTCCAAATGAGCGGCCACATCCCGTAACGAGTCCAGGAGTCCCAAAAATAATGGTGATATATATTTTCTCAACAAATATTTGTACAACTTTAATGGATGCTGATGCTGCTGCTGGGACTGGGGCACTCGAAAAAGTTTTGTGTCTGTATCCGGGTGACGACCTGCCCCCACCGCTGCTTCTCCACTCCAGTCCCTTTATCCTCTCCGCTCCGGGTATTTTGTCACCGCGACACAATCGGCAACCGACGAAGTTCGAGCTCCCGCGTGAACTGACCTTCGCTGCGGAGCAATTCGCTTGCAGCGCGCCGAGAGATTTAATGGCCAGAGTCCCCAAAGCAGCCCGAGCCCCTTACCCCCCATCTTCAATAGTAACCACCACCCACCCACTCTCTACCCCAGTCAGCTGTTCGCTCGGCTCGGCTTTGTTTGTGTACTTGCGCAAAAGCCCCGTTAGCAGCAATCAAAGCTCTCGCATGCGAAAACTGCACGCCAATGCTGGCACTGTGGGACGGAATCGCGGCAAAAATCCCACGGTTTATCGAACTCCCCATGCTCCATTAATCGCAAACGGGCCCCACTGTTGCGAGCGCCGAAAAAAGCTCGCTCACCACTCTCACTCCTGCTCCTTTCGGACTTTCTTGACTGCCAAATTGAGCTTTGGTTGCAACTCTTTTTGAAATAAAGGCTGATATTAAGAAAATTATTAAAAATACTTTAAAATTATCCGTTAAAAGTAAATAGTGAAATAGGATAAATAGATTCAAATCGTTTTTTTTTTTTGTTCAAAAAAAGTTGTCTGTATATTTCTATATTAAATATATAGATCTGACGACGCTTTAATGCGTTCATCCCGTCATTAACAAAATCAACTATACGCAGGTAAGTGAGATTTAGGGCTATCTTTATGTACAGTTTAACAATGCAAATTACTTACTAGAGTCTGAACTGATTGACACCACTAACTGGGCGGCAGGATGCCCAGGGATCGCAAACACAACTGAGCCGCGTTCAGCTTGGCCTCCTTTTTGTTAAGACATCCCCGTTCCGGCGTGTAACTCTGTCCATTGATTTCCACAGAGAAAAGGAACAACCGGCAGTGAGGCGGACCGGAATCTTGGCGGAGCGTATACTGCGGCGGCGTCCACTTGTTCTTCGATGACAGTTCGTTGAGAACACATACAGGATGCTTGTCTTGGGTTACTAAGGGCGCTACCACGGGCGCTACGGCACCCGGAGGACCCGTTCCTCCCCCGAGATGCCCGGATGTGTTTTTGTTCCTTCGCTGAGCGGCATTTGGCCGGATAGGTGGCTGTTGCCTAAGATCCTCACGCGAGACCAGACCGCGCTTGTCAAGCTTTACGTCCAGGAGCAGTGGTTGCAGGGATCCGGTCTTACACCTGCCCAGTCCCTCGCCCGGTTTCCAGCCCATTTTTTGCAACAGCGCCATGCCCATGCCTCCGGTCACTGGTTTTGTGGATGTCAGTTGGTCTTTGCGCACCCAAAGCTGTGGGCCGCTGTTCAGCTCATGGGCCTTCATCACCTGGGCACCTGTGCTGCCGGTGAACTGTCCGGGCAGGTGTTTGGAGTTTGCCCACGACGACATATTACGTTGAGCGTGATACATCATCTTTAGAGCTTCCGAGTCGCCAGGATTGTCCTGTTTGGGGAAGTTTATGAATAGGCATCAGAGTTAGCATTAGATTATAAACCGTGGTCTCACCTGAAGACGGCGAATGGCACTGAGCCGCTGTGTGATAATACTCGAGACATCCATGGAGGGTGGCGCAATTTCCGGAAAGATGGAAGGGCTGGGCGCCGGCGTGTCCTCTTTTGCCGATGGGATTGGCACTTCGGGCACAAAGGGCGCAAGAGGCACTGCAGGCAGGATATCTTTTGCATGAGTTGAAGGCGGCGGGACAGGTTTAGGAGTCGCTGGAGCAGGATGCACATTTGTAGCTGTACTCGGAGGTATAGGCACACCCCCCACCGTTTTGAAGGCGGGCTCCTGTTGATCCTGCTGCGGTAAAGGCTTTGCGAACACGTTCATTGGGGTTTCCTTGAACATATTGGTGGCCTGCTTCGCTGGCGGCAAAGCTGGCAGCGCCACTACTTTATCCTTACTTTCTACCGGCACCCACACCTCGTTCATGCGATGAGTCTGGCCGGAGGACACTGGAAACTGCATGGTGATGGCCTTGGTTTGCTCTTCACGCAGGGATGTTGCCGGAACGATGGGTGTTGAGTTTCGTATGTGCATCACGATGCGCTCGCGCTCCTTCAGCTGAAAGGGATGGTGAAAAGCCTTCGCATTGCCATTCTTGTCTACATCGGAGTCCTCATCGGAACTCAAGTCGGACAGACCGTCGCCCTTGGAGATCTTCTTGCAGAAGTCTGTCAGATCTTGAACCGTACGACCACCGTAGCGCATCTTGACCAGCACCTTATCCTTGACCTCCGGCGTCATATTGGCCACGCCGGGCATTGTGCCTCGCTTGAACATGCTGATAGCATTCTTCCGCGCAATCTCCAGCAAGCGCTTCTTGTCGATACCAAGGTCTCGGGACCGGGATCGAGACCTGCTCCTTCGTCGCCTTCTAGGATCCGTTTCACGACCATGCCGCTTTGGCTCCGTTTTAGGCTCCACCCTCGCTTCTGGCTTTGGCTCCTCATTGCCGTCGTAGAAGCTGTTATGAGGCCGTTGACGCCCGTTGGACGCTTTTTCGCGCAAGTAGGTATCCTCGTCGGAGAGCGAGACATCGGAAAGGTCACGCTCCTGTCGACAGTTTGTTTTGCCGGCTTGAGAGCCTTTGGACCGGTCCGACTCCTGGTGCCCGTTATAGAAGCTGTTGTTTGAGCGGGCACGCTCCTTTTCTCTTTCCCGTTCCCGTTCGCGTTGACGTTCACGCTCACGTTCCCGTTCGCTTTCCCGTTCCCGCTCCTGTTCCCTCTCAGCCCGCCGATCTCGGTCTCTTTCCTGCCTTTCCCGTTTGATGGAATGCGAATCTTGATGGCTGGTCGGCTCCACCGCGGATCGCTTTCTATTCTCAGACTTTTCTTTCTCTTTACCTGTTGTCGCCGTAACCGCTGCCCCTGAGGATGAAGCCGATGGTGCCGCAGCTTTCTCCCTTGATTTATCCCGAAGCTTTTCTTTATCCTTATCCTTGTCGTCTTTGTGTTTGTGTTTGTGCTTCTTCCGTTTGTGCTTGTGCTTTCCCTCCGCATCCGAATCACTGCACTCGCCATCGGACTTTAGCGACTTCTTCTTTTTGGCCTTCTTTTCTTTCTTCTCCTTTTTGACTTTTTTCTTCTTTTTGAGCAGGTTTTTGTCGTCCAGAAGTTCCTCTGGAGGAGCAGCGTTGAATACGCCGAAGAGCTCAGCCAAAATCTCATTGGACGACTTCACGGGTTCTATGGCTTTCTTATCGTCAGCGGAGGAGGAATCGTCACTACCGTCAGTCGACTCATCACCCTCGTCCTTGCTATTGCTGTGCGACGACGCCAGAACCTCCGCCTTGAATTTGGCATTTAGAGCACGGAGCTTGGCCTCCACCTCGTCGTCCGGCCGTTCGCTTTTCACCTTAATTTGGGAAACTTCCCTGCATGTGAGTGGATTTGGTTGCTGCTCCGCCAGTTTCGGGTTATCCACGCCCGCGGCGTTTTCTGTGTTCTCCGTCATCGCGCTTTCGCTGGAACTGGCATCCGGCGCTCGCCCTAGTGCCCATGCATGCTTACAGAACAAATCAACAGACAAATTAATTCCTTTTCGCGTTCTGTTTTGTTTTTGCAAGCCTGCAGGAACGTTTAATAATAGAGATGACACTTTACCTTCGATGTTATCGATAATTTCACAATTCATAGCGATGCACCAACCAAATAAAAACCCGTTGTAACTAGCGAAATAAATAAATAATTATTATTATTATTTAAAATATTTTCGTATGTTTTATTGAATCACTGACAAATTATAGCAGTTATTACTTGATCACTTCATTTTAAAATGTATGAATTCTACCATGATAAAAAATTCCACAGAGTAGTTTTCGTGTCACTGACTATTTTGTCATCTGAAAAGATTACGTTTCAATGTTTATTTCCATATTGTGAGTTTATCTATAACAACCTCCTGGAAAAAAATTTTTACGAGAAAAAGTATATATTTTTACAAAAAAAAAAAGCAAAATATTTAAAATAACTATTTGGCTCATCTCTGGCGATAAAGTCAGCCTATCAACCCTGCTTGGGAGTGGACAGTCCCATCTTGAGAACCGCAGCCAACTTCACTCACGTCGCTGTCACGAATTGCAATTTTTATAAAAAAAAAAGAAATTGATCATTTTAAAAGGCGTAGAAAGTGTCAGTGTCGTGAGCGAAACTCAATTTTTTAACTTCTCACGTAAGTAGACTGCACTGCAGCTGAAACATTCCGTTTTCCTCCGATTGGGCTGCTAATTTTCGTGTATTTTTTCGCCATTTCTTTTTTCATTGCCTGCACCATCGTGCTGCTCTGCTCTGCTGCTTGACTTTGTGCGACTGCAACTGTGTTGGTTCTACTCTATTTTTCTTCGTCGCCCATTCGCGTGTGTCTGTGTGTGTGCGATTACATTTTTCCTCCAATTGAAACAAATTGTTTCGAACAAAACGAAATTCCCCAGGAGGCGTACGTCGCCATCTCCCGTCATAATTGATTTTTAGCAGTACACGCATTTTTACCGACCAATCGCCAGTCGCCAGTTATTGAAGCTGCAATCAGCCAGACGCAAGAAACGGACCGAAAATGACGTCGTTGGATCAGAATCGTTTACAAAACTTCAAAAACAAAGGGAAGGATCAGGATGTAAGTGTGGACGCGTCCCTAATTAAATGTTTGGAGCGAGAACTAATCCATTGGAGATATTTCAGGAGATGCGCCGTCGCCGTAACGAGGTAACCGTCGAGCTGCGCAAAAACAAGCGCGAGGAAACCATCCTCAAGCGACGCAACGTGCCCAATCTAGACTCGAACACAGACGAAGACGAGCAGCTGCCCACATCCATCAACCTAAAGAAGCTCGCCCAGGCAGCGGCTGATGCCACCAAGCCGGAGCAGCAGCTGGCCGCCGTCCAGGCCGCCCGAAAACTACTCTCCTCGGACAAAAATCCACCCATCAACGATCTGATCCATAGCGACATTCTGCCCATCTTGGTGGAGTGCCTCAAGCAACACAATCACACAATGCTGCAGTTTGAGGCCGCATGGGCCCTGACCAACATTGCATCCGGCACCTCGGACCAGACCAATCAGGTGGGCAACTTAATCTAATCTTAATGTCAAATCGAGACTGACGGCTGTCTCTTTTTCTAGGTCGTTGCCGCCGGCGCTGTGCCGCTCTTCCTTCAACTTCTCAACTCGCCCGCTCCCAACGTCTGTGAACAAGCCGTGTGGGCACTGGGAAATATCATCGGCGACGGACCCTTGTTGCGAGACTTTGTTATCAAGCACGGCGTGGTACAGCCACTGCTCTCATTCATCAAACCGGACATCCCCATCTCATTCTTGCGGAATGTGACCTGGGTGATTGTGAATTTGTGCCGCAACAAGGATCCGCCGCCACCGGCTGCTACCATCCATGAGATCCTGCCCGCACTCAACGTGCTCATACATCACACCGACACGAACATTCTGGTGGACACTGTTTGGGCGATCAGTTATCTGACCGACGGCGGTAACGAGCAGATCCAGATGGTCATCGAGAGTGGAGTTGTGCCCAAGCTGATACCGCTGTTGGGCAACAACGAGGTCAAGGTTCAGACCGCCGCCCTGCGCGCCGTGGGCAACATTGTGACCGGCTCCGATGAGCAGACACAAGTGGTGCTCAACTTCGATGCGCTCTCCTACTTCCCGGCCCTGCTCTCCCACCCCAAGGAGAAGATCCGCAAGGAGGCGGTCTGGTTCCTGTCCAACATCACCGCCGGCAACCAGTCACAGGTGCAGGCCGTCATCAACGTAGGTCTGCTGCCCAAGATCATCGAAAACCTGAGCAAGGGCGAGTTCCAGACACAGAAGGAGGCCGCCTGGGCCATTAGCAATCTTACCATCAGCGGCAACAGGGAACAGGTCTTCACCTTGATCAAGGAGGGCGTCATTCCGCCTTTCTGTGATCTCCTCTCGTGCCAGGACACGCAAGTTATCAATGTAAGCACGGATTTGAGGTGTGGGTTCAATTCTCCCAACTGATCTGTTTATTTCATTTTCCCACAGGTCGTACTTGATGGTCTTAACAATATGCTCAAAGTGGCCGATTCCCATGTGGAGGCGGTGGCCAACTTCATTGAAGAGTGCGAGGGTCTGGCCAAGATTGAGCGGCTGCAGAGCCACGAAAATGTTGAAATCTACAAACTAGCCTACGAAATCATCGATCAATACTTTACGGATGAGGTAAGTGGTGTCAAAATTCACTCACCAATTGTAAAGTCGATGTTAATCCCTTTTAAATGTGCTTACAGGGTGAGCAGACCAACATGGCACCCAGCTCCGACGGCACACAATTCAACTTTGATCCGAATGCCGACAAACTACCAATGAACTCATTCAACTTTTAACGATCCAATCCAATGGCAGTGGCAGCAATGTGGGAGATCAAACGTGTGCAACATAACATACACTTTTTGGCGTTTAGCCGTACACAGACAGTTGTGTATGAAAATTCGACGAGCCAGCCGCAAACCAATTCACATAATAATAATAGCATTATAATTTGTCCACAACGCAGCAGCAGCAATTAGACAGCCAGACAGCCGAGTTCTTTCGAGAAGCTAGAACAAGAACTTGGAGGGGAAGACCCAACGCGGATCTGCTGCAGCCGTTTTAGCTTCTCTCAATTCTGTGTTATCAACGTTTAAAAATCCAGACACGTACCCTTTTGGTGTGTGAATGTTCAGGCAAGGACTAATCCGGCGGAAGTGACTCTGCTAAAGATCATCCAAAACACATATACACACACACAGGAATGCAAAAGAAAAAATATTTCGAAACAATGTAGAACTATTTGATTTAAATGAAATAATTTAAATATGTACGCCTTTGATTTGTAATTGAAATTACATATGTATACATTTCTAAAGTGAAATTGAATGCGATAAAGTTAAGCAAGAAACCATAAGCACAGGTGGATTGGTGACTTTGCGATTCCCTGGAAGGCACTTGAGTTGTCGCCCGACTTGCTGCAAATTAGCATTTATTCGGATTTGTGCGTCACTCAAGCACGTTTCTCGTGAATGCGCAATAGCTGTCCCGTCGACTTGCTCGTCTGCCAGCTAAAAATCGTTCTCGCATGGAAACACCGATCCAGCCAATTATTTATAAGCGATTACAACAGAGGGGGTTGGGCGTTGCCCAAGAGGCTGGACTAAAAAAAAATGAAGCTACATATATGGAAATTATCTGAACTAGTGAATGACTCGGCATCAGTCATCCTACAAATAATTCGAGTATTTTTCAGGTGAGTACAATTCCAAATTTATGGCAGGGGGGGATGAAATTAGCTTTTAAAACTAAAATGTTGAACTTTTACTTTTAAAAACTTGAACTTAAAAAAAATTGTTTATAAAATAAATAGAAAACAAAAATTGTATAATTCAAAAAGCTCAAGTGAAGCAATTACATTATTTTAATATTTAAATATTTATAAAAGCTCTCCGAAAGTGGCAGATGTAGATTACTTTACATCGTAGAAGGTTTTTGACATTTAATTTTTTCCTAGATTTTCATGTACTTATACATTTTATTTAATGTATTTATTTATTCACGTTTTATTAAAATTTGCTTACTCATTTTATTTATTTTTTTTTAAATAAAAGTACAATTTTTTCTTAACAATGAACCCATTTCGAAAAAGACAAATTTTTTTTATTACATACATTTTGATTATACATTCAAAAGTAAAAGGCTTCTTGACTATGTAGAGATAAAACTTACATGAAAACAAATGGTATATGTCAGCTCTTTAAAATACGATTACTCAGAGAACAATAAATAAATATAACAAATAATTATTTAATTATTATTACAGGATTATTTACTAGTCGCTAAAGCTTCGAGGGAATTTTTAATTTTTTATTATATTGCATATAAAACTTTGCATATATAAAACCAGCAGCTGCATTTACTTACTAATTGTCCATCGCTAATATCGCGTGACTGCTAAAAAAAAGAGGAAATTGAGAGATATTTTTAGATATTCTGCACTTGTGAATGTAGTGCTGCATTAAATACAGACACTTCTGCTTCCGTCAACACTTTGCTGCGGAAATTGGCACACTCTCTTCAAGATCAAGGTCAAGGATGTTGCACATTTTGAACTTCGCATACGGACAAAAACCTGTTTCCCAAAAGATATGTACATGTGTGCATATATCCATATTATTTTAAATTGCTGCATAGATAATCAACAATTTTAACACATTTTTAGAAAGCCCGGAGAGCAATACGTAGACATGTGTTTTATTAACGTGGGAGCGTAAAAACACGTTAGCTTTTAACGCTCTCTGCGCTAGTGCTGGCAGCATAGCCTATCTATTTTGGCGAGAGCACCCAATTTTGTTATTTATAAAAATATTTATTAGTTTACGAAAATATACATATTTGTGCAATTAATAGCTTTTTTTATGGGTATCATAATACAACTATTTGTTACAATAAATCCCCACTAGAAATGTAGATTTCGCCTTGAAATTTCGCCAGCACTGCTCAGCTGTTTAGCTTTGTGGGTGTGCGCTCTCTCCAGTTCTCTCGTCACTTCCTCTCCTCTTCCGCTCTCTCGCAAAGCTCCGCAACTCTGGTTGTTTAGCGTTTCCTACTAGATTTTATTTTCTCATCGCCAGCGAACGCGTTTGGAGGTGTCTGTCTCTGCATTAATTAGCAACGCACAAACACAACACATAATGTCATCCGCCGCCGTTCAGCCCCCGCCACCCGTGCCCCAGCCACCACCACCACCGTCAGCCTCCACGGCGGCGGCCTCTGCGGGAAAGGGTCTTCACTCTAAGCTGTACAATGGGATGATTGGAGCGGCCGACAAATTTGTGCCCGCCAAGCTGCGCCCACTGTGGATGCATCCAGCTGGTAGATGCTCTAATTGAATTCCCTATTTGGATAATTTTATTAACCTGTTGCTTCTTGCCTCCAAAGGTCCCAAGACGATCTTCTTCTGGGCGCCCGTCTTCAAATGGGTGAGTTGACAAGCGAACTGAAGGGATTACATAACTTGGACAGCACGGCGACCTTCGCTGATTTTCATTATCGCACCAACACATTCGCACGCAATAAATCCGCAGCAACGGTAGACAAATCTGTGCGCAGGTGCCATTAAATGAAATTATTTTGATTATTCCGAGCAACCTGCGCGCTTGATAACCGTCAGCTGGCTTGTGTGACTGGATTGCGATTGTTGCCTGACAATGAAACGGTTTTCGAAAACCTGTAAAGCTTCCTGCCAATTTTTTACAAGATTTCATTATCAGTATTTTCCTAAAGTAATTTTTTATCAGTCCAGTGCTTAAAAATCCAAATACAACAAAAGTTTTTGTTTTTACGAACCGTTTCTATAAATAAAAAATAGATGACAAATTTTTGCAAACCGATAAATTATCTTATACGCGTAATAAACGAAAAGATGCCAAGTTTTATCAAAATACTTTTTAAAAACAAAACATACAGACGAATGTTTGTATATGTACACAAATATATGTATGTACACAATTCATAAAAGTAAATTGGATAGAAGCTTTAATGTTTACTTAATCGAATTTTGCATTTATCATTCTGAGAATATTATTATTATTTATAGAAAATTTTATTTGTATTATTATTATTTTTAAAAAAAAATACATCAACAAGGTGTACAACATAAGAAACAATTTTATTTTGAGATTATAATTATGAAGAATAGAAAGAAACTCTTAGTTTTAATTAAATTTTAAATACGCAACTTTAAACCAGAAAAACTAAGATCAATTTACGTGCAGTTCAGGACAATAAACTAGACAAATATGAGTTCGTGTAATGTAGAAAATACTCATTCCTTTTTCTTCTCTTGCAGGGCCTCGTTGTCGCCGGCCTCAGTGATCTGGCCCGTCCGGCCGATTCGATCTCCGTGTCCGGATGCGCCGCCCTGGCCGCCACTGGCATCATCTGGTCCCGCTACTCGCTGGTGATCATACCCAAGAATTACAGCCTGTTCGCCGTGAATCTCTTCGTCGGCATCACCCAGGTGGTGCAGCTGGCCAGGGCCTACAACTACCAACAGGAACAGGAGAAGCTGAAGAAGGAACAGGAGCCCAAGCTGGTGGCTCAGAAGTAGAGACATATCATCGAATCGAATACCGGTGCTGTCCCCCTAAATCTACATAGACTTAGAACGAAATGATGTATGTACATAGAGATCCCACGCCGCACAACGTAAACGAAAGGAAGATGGAGCTGTGTTCGCAGATCGGGTATTTGCGTTTTACAAACTGTTGACCATTATTATTTATGGTTTTTACCGCCTTATCGACGTGATTCGTATTACTTAAGTTTGGATACGTGGAGGCTTTTTGCATATAGTTTTATGGATACGAGCATTATTGGACATTTTGTGATTGTCAAGAAAAATAAATTGATATATTGTAAGACTCTAGACAGTAGAAAAACGTGCATATTTCTAACTAATGGGTTGGATTTTATTAGGTTTAGGAAAAAGACTTAATTTTGGGATTATTTATTTACGAAAGCTTTAAGTTAAAGCTTTTTCTAAGCTTGTTTTTATTAATAGCAGCAATAATTAGCATTCAACGGGTTCAAAGAACCTAATACATTTTAAACAACTTTTATTTTAAGTGACTTAAAGTAATTAAAGTGCCTTTAAATGTTTACAAGTGTTACCTTTTTCCAGAGAGATTACAATTTTATTTCTACTTTATTTATTCATATGCCATTTGCGCTCTAACATGTTGCACAATATGTATGTATAATCAGCTTGGAATCTCTAATTAATTCAAGATAAATAATGGAAATAAGCAAACTCATATACCAATATCTATGAACTTTATAAAATTTAGCGAATGCGGCTTATAATTAATACTAATTAAGTAAGATGTGCTTTTATAGTTAGTTTATGCCTGATATGGGGGGAAGTCAAACGAGGGGGCCGGCGGCCTCTACTATTTGTTGATAATTCTAGGTGATAACAGAGCTAAGTTATTAAACCTAGTGAAACATAAACATATGTGTGGACCGCGGACTCAGTTGTCGTTGGGCATTTCGCTGGAGCTGTTGGGCCCCCACTTCCCCACCTGGACAAGAGAATCATTATCGCATCCCCAATCGACTGACATTCTAATCACGCTAAACAAATACTTGATTAGAGAGGGGTAGGTTTCAATCATTTTCCTCTCTCGACTGGAAAAACCACATCAGTTTCTGGTTTGAATCTGAATGGCTTGGACGTTACATTACCAGGGACCTAAAGTCTAGTCCAGAATGTCCGCCACGCCTCCCAAGGGCCCTGCTTCTGCCGGAAAAGGACTGCACTCGAGAGCCTATAATAGTCTGATTGGAGCCTGTGACAAATTTGTGCCCGCCAAGATGCGACCCTTGTGGATGCATCCAGCTGGTGAGTAGAGTTATCCTTTTGATACCTTGGATTTTTACGAATCTCTGTGACCTTAGGTCCCAAGACTATATTCTTCTGGGCCCCGCTGGTTAAATGGGTAAGTTGGGAATCCCCCCTGCTGTTACATAATTCTGAACCCTGCGTCCTTCGCCAATTTTCCCTATCGGCTAGCTGATAAACAAATCTGTGGGCGGAATGCTACTAAACGCGCGTATATTGTATTTTATTATTATTTGTTTATTTCTCAACAACCTGTTTAGGTTCGCGATAAATGCGCATTTGTCTCACTCTCTTGGAATACATTTTTATTCGTCCCCACGCGCGAGATTCTGATAACTAAATGAGTTTGCGGTTTTCAGTTCTATGGAATTTTTCATAACAATGCCGGGAGAGAGCTTTGGCAACACGCCATAAAGATTTGCAGTCAATGGGGGACGGACTTACTATGCTAGACTATACACACTTATGTATACTATCGTCTGATCTCTCTAATCTCTGGACTTACTTAACTTGCCCATACAGAGTCTTGTTATCGCCGGTCTCAGTGACCTGACGCGTCCTGCGGACACGATTTCACCCAACGGATGTTTGGCTCTGGGGGCAACGAACCTGATTTGGACACGATATGCCCTGGTCATCATACCGAAGAACTACAGCCTGTTCGCGGTTAATTTATTTGTGAGTCTGACGCAGCTCTTCCAACTGGGCCGTGCCTACAACTACAGGTGGGAGCAGTCCAAATTGGAGAAGAGTGCCGAGCAGAAGCCAGCCGCCATTGAAGGTAGTTTGTAAAAGACCCATGTACAAAATTTAATTTCTTTAGATTTTTCAAAAATAAAAACCATACATTTCTAGTCTCTTTATTTACAAACTTTGAATTTTCTAACGGACAAGAATTGATTTATCGATATCGTAAGACTAAATTATAGCTGATAACGATAAAATAGCCAAACTTTCATAGCTGACAAACATTATTTATCGATAAATGTAAATAAAAAGCGGCACTTTATTCTGAAATTTAGTCCTATTAAATAAATAAAACATAAAGAAACAAAATAAGTATCCTACAAAATGGCCCTCGTTGACTATGGCGCCAGCAGTTCCTCTTCCTCTGAAGACGAAGGCTCCTCCAACACTGCTCTAACTGAGATTCTAGGCACTCTTAAAAGGTAAAGTTTTTATTCGTGTACCCTGTTTATTTCTACACTTAACCGTCAAAGACCCGCCCTGCCCACAGCTGCCGCCCTCTTGGGCCCCAAGAAACCAAAGCCCGAGGAGTTCGTCGATGATGTCGTTGATGATCCAGCCTTACATGGCGGGCGCATCCGGACTTTCAAGCACGAGCGTGGAAACTGGGCCACCTACGTCTATGTGCCGGCAAGTGCGTGTGCCGAGCAGTTGGAGGAGTTCCAGGCAGAAGCCATAGCGCATTTGGACCCTGAAGTAAAGCTGCAAGCCAATGAATCACTGCATCTCAGCCTCAGTCGAACAGTAGTGCTGCAATACCATCAGATAGACGAGTTCTCGCGATCCTTGCAAACGGCACTCAACAGTTCCGCGGGGTAAGTTTGGAGGACGTACTTCACGAAAAGTAATGGAAATACTATGTAGGTATTCCTTGGATTTTAGCTTTACTGCCACCTTGCAAGGCCTACGTGTCTACACGAACGAAGAGCGAACAAGGACTTTCGTCTCAGCTCCATTGGATGCCGCATTTGCGGACAAAATGTCTGCCATCCTACAGCCCATCGACCAGGTGATGCTCGACTACCGGCTGCAACAGTTCTACAATCCTGCCTCCTTCCATGTGAGTCTCCTTTGGTGCGTGGGCGATAAGGAGCGGCTGCTTAATAGCAAGCTCAAGGAGTTGCAGGAGCTGCTTGAGGACCAGGACACGCTTTCATTGGGTGTTCAGGAAGTGCACTTGAAATGCGGCAAAAAGGATTTCACTTACAAACTAAGATAAAAAGTCTGTTGAAGTAAAAAGTAAGCAATAATTATGATTTTTTTAATTCAATATAAATTTTTTCCTTCAGTAAGGATTATTCCCTTCCTAGCTTGGATTTTATATAAGTAAAGGCAAGGTTATCCTTTAGCTCTGGCCCTTCTTTTTGTTACCATTACCCTGCTTGGCCGCCTGCGCCTGCTCCTCTATCAAACGCTCCTCCTCCAACTCCAGAAACCGCTGACGACGGCGACCCAGAGGCGTCTTCGACCACCAGGACTCGAAGGCTTCCTCCTCCTCCCGATACACGGGATCCCGAGAGCTATAAGCTGAATAGTTAGGCTTCCATGTAAGCCTTAATCCCATCTTACTCACCAGAGGACATTGATGAGCTCGGCATTGGTCAGCGGCTGGGTGCGTAGCTGAAGCTTCCTTTTGCAGGTCATCACCTCCTTGAGACAGGCGTCGATCGAGCCAATGGTGTAACCATCGGATATCTTGGCCATGGCGCTGGTATCCAAATTGGAGATACCGCCGGAGTATTCGCTGCGGGAAAAACAAAATTAATGGATTGATTCTCAAAAGGATTTACCGGAATCTCCCACTGAAGCAAGGTTTTCCACGCATGCGACATGGCCCCATAGTCCGGACGCGGAATATAGATGAACCGATTGTAGACAGACTGCAGCAGCTTCTGGTCGGCCTCCCAGGGTAGATTGGAGGTGCCCACGAAGATGACCCGATCCTCGGGCGCAATGTTCTTGATCAGCTTGGGCAGATCCTTCTTCAGGCGCTTGGGATCTGTGCGGTCCGTCTTGGGTATCTTCTTCATGAAGGGACGCTCGGCATCGCCCATGTAGATGACAGCCGGTTGCAGCAATCGGGACACCTTCAGCACCAGATGGATGAGCATGATGAGACCCGATTTTCCAGGATACTTTCCCACAATATTGGCCGGCGTCAGGTCGAACAAGACGGCTCCCACCTCCGTGCAGATGGCGTAGAGCAGAGCTTTTTTTCCGGATCCCTTGGGACCAGCCAGCAGAATGGAACGAATCAACGGAGTGCAGTTATGGATGGCCTCAGAGCCAAGCGGTAGGATGCAGTATTCCGTGAGGATCTGGCGGACGTCGCCCGGCGACGGATTCGTGCCATTCCGCGCAGTCAATGCCTTATCGCCCAAGAACTGCTTGAGCCTGAGCTCAGGATACTTGCGGATAATGCCATTCGTGACCAGCTCCTCGTACAACGACTCTGTGGTGCGGTCCGGAGTCAGATCCTTCTCCTTCTTCTTCTTGCTCTTCTTGCCTGAGCGCCGCGTCTTTTTGCTGCTTTTCTTCACCTTTTTACCGACGGCGGTCTGCAGCAGCTCAATCTCCTGGCGCATTACATCGTCAACGGCGCGACGGAACTCCAGCTCCACCTCCTGGTACTTGTCGCTGTAGATCATGTCCTCGTAGGCCGCTTGGCATAGCACGCCCGTCTCGTCCTTGTCGCGCCAGGTGTCGTTGAAGCTGTCATTGGAGGGAAAATTATTACAGGACTCCTTAGGAGAGCTCCCATACACACAGATCAATCTCCGTCCTGATGTCTGGCAAGCAAACCGATGGTGCCGGCTGGAAGCTGACTTCCTCCTCCTGGTTTTCGTTGACGTTTAGGTCGCCACTGCGAGCCGGCGACTTGGACTTGTCCTTGGTCTTACGCGACTCCTTGGAGGAGCGAGCCGACGATCGGCTGTGCTCGCTCTCCGTGCCAGGTCTACTGAAGATATGCAGGGAACCGCCCTGATCCTCGGACGGAAAGTCCGGCAGCTTGCCAGTTTTCTCGTAGCAGTCCTTAACCCAGGCCCGGATCTCATCGGCAATGTCCTCCTTCATGCTGGCTCCGTGTTTCGTCCTAATCTCCTCTTGCACGGCCCGTTGCCGCTGCTCGAACTGCTCCCCATAGAGGGCCTGCGCCTGGTAGCGCTTCTCGTTGTGCTGCAGCTTTTCAAGCTTCTCGGCCCGCTCCTTGACCACCGCCGGCGGCGGGGGCAGCATGCCGATCAGGATCATCTCCTCCATCTTGCGGCGACGCGTAATCCGACGAGCCGTGTGGCCCCGCCACATCTTCTGGATCTTCATGGCGGCCAAGAGACCGGAGTCACTGCGCTCCTTCTCACTACGCTCTTCCGATTTGCCCTTCTCCTTGAGAATGCGTATCTCCTTCATGAAGTGGGCACGCAGCCGACCCTGACGCGCTCTCTCATGCATCTGGAGCATCCGAATGGCCTCGATCTCGGTGGTGACGGTCTCCTCCAGCTCATGCTCCTCCAGCCAGCCCAGCTTCACGAGAATCTCCTGCATGGTTCGCTTGCGAAACTCCAGTTCCTGCTGTCGCTCGCGTAGAAAGTAGCGGGGTATCCGCAGTTCCGTCTCCATGGGCGTGAGGCGCAGACGCTCCACCACATCGTCATTGTAGCTGAACTCCATCAGATCAATGTTGACGAGATCGTGCTTCAGCTCAACCACTCGGCCAAGACAGGCGTCCAGCAGTTTCCGGACCAACTGCCTCTTCTGCGGCTGTATCATCTGTGGAAAATATGAAATCTTAACCTGAACTTCCGAGTAAGTGTACCCACATTGTCGTAGACATCCTCGAGGCGATTGCTTAGACAGATGTAACGTAGATAGAATTCGTACAGGCTGGACTGCAACAGAGCCTTGGCATCGGCATCGGCGGCCACAGAACCCACGGCGGCATTCATGGTGGCCACCGTTGTCTCCACATCCTGGTGCTGCCTCTCATAGTCGATGGTGGACAGCAGCTCACACTCGTGCTGGGCCTGGTGCCAGATATCGTTGAAATACGTGCTGGACATGGTGATTGTTTCAATCTTTTAGGGACTTTAAAACTGATTTGTTTGAAGATAAATCGTTGCTAAGCTTGCGGAGTTGCCAAGGCCTTGTTTTTTTAAAGGGGTGGAAATGAGGACCAAACCTTTTTTTGTTTACATTTATATTGATATATATTTTGCCTTTAGACGTTGCCCTGAGATCCTTTCCAGGACAACGCAAATAAATACATTTACACATATATATTACATGGAATACTTAAAAAAGGCAATAGTCCAATGGATTTCAATGGGTTATATTACATGGAATAATCTAAGGATAGATAGCTTTTCCTGGTCAATTATAGGATAACATTTGCATATGCGGAGCTGGAAAATAACAGTTTACGGTTCTTGGAGACTTTTGAGTTGCTGTAACTTATTTACGTTTTATTTGTTTCTAATGTCACAGCATCTTAAAGAACTTTCTTTTCCTTAAAAATCAGATTTTAAAATATAGAAAAATTATTATCGTTTTTCAAGATATCGTCTTATGAATTTATATCAATATTTTCCATATATTTCTGAGCTATATGGAAAACTATATAAACTCAAAAGACGATAGGATAGCTTGAAGATCCATTATGATTTTTCTAAATTTTAGAAACTGATTTTTAAGGGAAAGAACAGTACTTTATGATAACGATCATTGTGAAAAAAACCGTGCTCTGGCTATAAGCAAAATTTTTACATAATTAGATAACCGGGAAACTGAATTTGGATCAATATCCCATCGACACCTCTATACTTAATATATCGATTAGTAAATGGATTATGCACATAATGGGTTAATTAATAAATAGATAACAATATAATTGTCGCTAGTCACTTTGCGCCCTAGATATTATCAGTGGAACAATACTTGATCATGGTTTTGGTATGCTTAAACTGGATGCCATTCGTGGCGGCCAGAACCTCGCCGATAAAGGTCTGGGAATTGTGGATGGTGGTGCCGCCCAGGATGACCCTGTAGCCGGCATTGTTCAGTTGGTGTACGGCTAAAGCCTCCTCGTAGGTGGCGCCGCCAATGATGAAGACCACCACCTCTTGCGGTGGTCTCCGGAATGGCACGAGCTCTGAATTGATGGCCGGATAAAGGGGATCTAGTTCGCGACCTTTGAACACATCCTCGAGGGATTCCTTCAGCAGCGGAGTGTGCTGCGTGAAGACATTCTCCACGCCCTTGAGCCCCTTGATCAGGTTGCGCGTCAGCTTTACGGCGTCTGTAATCCGTACCATGTTGAAGAGATCCCCCTGCCTAACATGGGTTCCAGCATACTCGATCAGAGCGGGCACCACTGCAGCTCTGCCTCCACGCGTCTTGATTATTTGCAGCAGTCCGGATGTGTCGCAGTTGGCGTGCCGTTCGTACCTCAGCGCATAGAGAGCCACCAGCTTGAGGGCATCCTCGACAGAGACCCTCTCGTCTGCGATCAGCTTCTTTATTCGCTGCAACTGGGCCGAGTGCTCCGCTTTGCAGGCCATCTCCTGCTCCAGCTCGGAAACCTCGAACAGATTGCGCTTATTGCTCAGCGCGGAAAGTTCTCCGATGACGCACAGATGCTTCTGCACCGTTCCAGACATTTTCTTAAACTGCGGATACGACTCGATGAAGTTCTTCATGTCCGCTATGCTCTCCACCTTCTTGTGGTCGTTCGCCTTGCGCTGGAACTCCTCCATCAGTTGCTTGATGGTGGAGCCGATCTCACCGTAGTTGGCGTACATGTTGTTGCCATAGAAATCATCCTGGTCGCCGGATAAAACCAGCTCCTTAAAGTCCTTGGGCACGTTGGGGCGGTTGGAAAGGTCCACGCGGTTGTTATTGATCTGCAGCAACTCGTGAACCATCGCCTGATAGGTCCACTGATGCAAAAGAGGCGTCACGGGGTCGTCCCTTCGATCTAGTATAAGCAGCAATGGAGGAGCCGAGCCATCGATATTTGAACGAAAGTCGAACAGGCTCGATTCCTTGGTGATCTGCTCGTAGATCAGCTTGGCCAGCAGCTGGGCGGCCTGGGAGCCGGCTCGGTATCGGATCACGGGGTTCAGCTTCAGGGAAAGCAGCACCGCAGTGATGCCTTGCATGCTGTGAGTCAGGGCATCTGGCAGCCAGTTAAGGTTAGCCATGCAGTTCGGTATGTTGAGGGAGAACAAATTGGGGTTAACGCACAGGTAGTCCGCATACAGTTCCTTAACCTCCCGCACCGACTCGGACTCGTCGCACTCCGCCAAGTATTTGATGTCCGTTCGGGGTATTATGTTGCTAAAATCTTTAAGAGGGTTTAGTATTTATTACATTCCATACTCTACTCTACTCACATATGTAATAGGCACTGTATTTGGGATTCCGGAGTTCGTTGGCCAGCAACTGGATGTTCTGCTTGGTGGGCCGGATGAAGACGATGCACTTGAGGTACTTTAGCCGCTCGTTGGACCTTCCGGAATCCAGTCGCTCGAACAGGTACACCTCCCTTTGCAACATGTCCGACTGGCTAAATGCCATCGAAATAATACTCGTCTGAAAATGATGTGTTGGTTATCAATATGGAAAGTTTTGGTCCGATCCGGGTTCTGGCTCTCACCGTCTCCTTATCAAGCAGGATGATTTTCATGCCCGGCCCCGATTCAGTGCACATCTTGTCGATATACAGCTTTATACCACTTATTAAATTCATTGTTGCTAGCTAATTTACAGCGAAAAACCAAGGAATTTAATTTTTTCGCAAACAGATGTGTTAGGGGTGGCCAGTTGTCGATATGTAATAACAGCGATAGATCGATAAATATTTTAACTGGTCAAAAGACTTTTCCAGCGTATTTTTCTATTAACTTTTGTAGTCATCAGAAAGATTTGTGAGATACCAATATTCTTATAATTTAATTAATTTTAATTTCCACTTGTTTTTATTTATTATTAAATTAACTCAACGCTCACCACTGGCCAACAATCGACACGGCGCCGATATATCGATTATAGAGTTATCAGTCATCAAAAAGCACAAGCTCACAGCAGTCGGCAAGAAAGCTGACATATATTTTTGGATTTAAATTTTTATGGCTACCATGCAAGTGCACTGTTGAACACCAGCAAAATACAAGAGTCTAGACGAGAGCCAATTCGAAGATGGAGATGACACTGGGGGCCACGCTGCATGTGTACAAGGGGGAATGGGGGCTGCCGTCCATTGATTTTGAATGTTTACGTGCTTTGGTAAGTTCCGTTGCATCACACAGGCCGCCGCACGCCGTATTATCGCTATCACTGAACGAGTTTTCCTTTGCCCCGGTGACAGTGCCTCCTGCGATTCACCCGTTGTCCGATGGACGTGCAGACGAGCTCCAATCCGTTGCGCTCCGGGGCCGGAAAGCTTCCCTACTTGCAGATTGGCAACCAAAAGTACCCGGGCTACAGGCAAATAAAGCGCGTGCTGGATCTCGAGGTAAGTGGCGAAAACAATGCCGGGTGAACAAACTGCGCGCGGTCTATTTATGTATTTTATGTATGTGTATGTATATACCGGCTCGCTTCGTTCAATCACTCCTCCAGGGTTACCCGATTGATGCGCATTTAAGCACCAAACAAAAGCATTTGTCCAGCGCCTACGCCAACTGGGTGTTCACAAATCTGCATGCCTACTACCACTACTTCCTGTACGGCGAGCCGCACAATTTCGACTCAACCACGCGCGGCCTGTACGCCAAGCGAACGCCATTCCCCTTCAATTTTTACTACCCGTCATCCTACCAGCGCGAAGCCTGCGACGTGGTCCAGGTTATGGCAGGCTTCGATGTCAACGACAAGATGGACAAGCACGAAGGAGACTATGTAAGTACATTTCATCATGAAACTATATAAGGAAGCATTTGATGTTACCAAAATAAATTGCATCAGACTTAAGCGACTTAATTTCATCACTATAACCGAGCAAAGATCATCCTTATTTGGCTTTGTATTTCAAACCTCTCCCCTCGATAATAATCCTTCACTGTCTCTATTATCTTGATTTACAATTCTTATTTTCCAGCTCGTTGTCAATGCCAAGAAGTGCGTTAATCTGCTCTCCCGTAAGCTCGGCCGCAAAGTCTGGTTCTTCGGCGACACTTACAGCGAGTTCGATGCCATTGTATATAGCTACCTAGCCATCATTTTCAAGATCACACTGTCCAACAATCCACTCCAGAACCACATAAAGGGCTGCCAAAACCTCGTCAACTTCATCAATCGCATCACGAAGGATATATTTCGCGACGAAGGCTATAGCTCCACGAAGCTCACCAAAACTCCGAGTGGAGCGGGCGAGAGTTTAACACAGTCGGAGCACAAGTTCCTCGAGTCGGAGTTCAACACCAAAGTCATTGCCGGCGTTGGGGCAGTGCTGGCCATGGGAGCATTTGCAGCATGGCGTGGAATTTACAACCAGGTGGGTAACCATAGACTGGCTTCTATAGACTTAAACCTATAACTGCCTGGAGCTTATTCATTAGCTTTGGTTCAAGGTCTTCATTTGGCTCCAGACAGTCTGGTAGCCTTGCAAAGGTGCCGCACAAAATTCTCAGTTAATTGCAAAATCCGATTGCTTCATCCCTTCCAGCTAACAGCACGCTCCTCGACGGACTACGATGGCATAGACTATGATGACGATGATCTGGAGGAAGGCCTCGATTAACCATCTCTCTGTTTATCTCTATGTAGTATATATAAATATTTTAAAATACAAATGTTGGGAGGAAGCACAAAGAAGGCGTGAACATTAGATAGAGTCGATTTATGCGGAAAATAATCTTGTGACAATTCACCGAACTATCTTATCTGGCAGTGAAAATACCTTTTATTATTTATGGCAATTGTTCTATAAAAAGATTGTCTCAAGCTTTCAAGAGAATATTCACAAGATTAATATTCCCTGAAATCGGCCCAGTCTAATATACATATTCGATATATGTACTATGATTCGAATTCGTTTTTAAACCGTCTTGTGTAAAATAGCATTTTGAAACCATCTGAGCGTAATAAAGGAAGAGAAAGAGTACCAAAACCCTGTATCTATGTATGTATCCAATAAAGTAAACCAGTATCCCTCGGATTGGAGTTGGATTTGGTTTATTACACACTAGACTTACAAGTAGATTTCGAATAGTAGGGAGTCAATACGATAGAGATGTTACGAGTCTACAATGGAATCGGTAGATGTTGATGCTTGAGGAAGAAGCCTTGCGGCACTTATGTCTTGAGTGCATCCTGCAGCTTTCGCCGCGCTACACCGACCCGATCCTCCTGCTTCCGTATGTCGTCCTCGGAGATGATCACCGCATGCATGAGCGGCTGTTCGGGATTCATGAAAGCCATCGCATTCTTGGTCAGGTCAGCCTTTGTCGAACTCTGGCCGTGCACGCCGGCATTAAGCATGTGTAGAGCGGTGGCCACCGATTGGAGGACGGTCTGTTCATTGACATTGGGACCTACAGTGCGTATGGTCTTGGGCAGTGAGATGTCATCGAGCTCTTCGCCATTGTCGTGGCAGGCGCGCAGTCGCTCCAGTCGCTTCTCCCAAAACAACTGTTTGGGCTTCTCCTGAGTGCCATGCTTGGCGTCGGGTTTCGCCTTTCCGGGCTCCTGGCTGTGATTTCGAATCGCCGTCACCGGTTGCTTGAAGATCGAGGCAGTCTGTCGTATGGGTGGCACCAGGGAGACATCTGTGCGCAGGGCTCGGCTGTAATCGGAAAAGGAATTCATTAACAGGGAGCTGGACAAAATATAAAGTACACCAAACAGCACACAAAACAGAACTTATAATGGACACATGCAGATGGACCAATAACAGAAAATCTCAGGTGGCACAGAGCTACAGCGATTTGGTTGCCAATTGTGGTTCGTTTTTTGGATTTTGATTTGGTTTCGATTTCGATTTGCTGCTGCTCCAGCTGTAGACTTTGTGGTCTGGGTTGAAGGCTACGAAAATAAGACGGGACACGCTGGCATGCAAGAGCCAAGTGCTCCTCCACTTGGCTCTACCTGAGTTCAATCTGCTGCTGCTGGCGGTTGGCTGCCGTGGGCGAGGACGAGGCGGCTGCTGCTGCGGCCGCCGCTGCTGCTATTGGAGCTGATCCCGAGCCAGATCCCCCACTGGCCGCCGCCTGGCTGCCCAGCTGCGAGCGGGCCAACTTGCGCTTGAGCGTATTGGCCGCCGATCCGTGGCCACCGCTGCCACCGCCGCCCGTCAAAGGCAGCGGCATGGCGCTACAGCGGTACAGCGAAATGGAGGGCGAGGGCAGCGCCCGCTGGTGGAGTTGCTGCTGCTGCTGCTGCATCTTGCCGGACTGGAAATCAAAGCTGGCGATGTCAAAGGACTCGCCGCCCAATTGGCGCGCCAACTGCGGCTTGCTCTCGACCCGTTTTCCTGTGGGACTGTGGCGGAACATGAACACGGCGGTGGAGGTGGGTTAGGTGGACCGTGTGGGTGTGTGTGTGTATACGTGTGCGTGTGATGTGGGGTCGTGTGGTGTGTTGTTGTGTGGTGTTTATGCGGATGTAATAACAAAAAGGTAGTGAAAGTGAGTAAACATATATCCGATTCGACGGCGTGCAGTGTTCCGTGATTGGGTGCATCCCATCCCCCAGTTCCCCAGCCTGCTCGCCGCTCCGCAGCGTCTTTACCTGTAGTAGAAAACATCCACCTTGTTATTGTTGTTGGTGGCGCTGGCGGTGGGGTTGCTATTGGAGCTGCTGCCGGACTTGCGGACCTCTTCGCGTTGCCATCCTTTCGGCAGGGCACTGCAGTCGACGCGTTTGCGCTCGATTGTGACGCTCGGGTTCTGCATGCTCGCCGAAGTAAATAATTAACAAAATTGGAGAATGCAGAGCGTCTGGCTAGTAGCAGTGTGACCGTATTTCGGTGTGCGAATAATGCCACGCCATTAGACTGACACTGCTGAGAACTATTTTGCCGAAACTACCAAAGGGTACAATAAATTAAATTAAATTATTTAAATTAAATTCAAGTGCTGTATTTAATAAATAAACAGATTTAAATGTATTGAAAAATTAGAATATTTATTTATTCCATTCATAAACAACGGTGACCTGGTCTCACTAGCCCACTGCACACACTTTCCAACACTGAAGTGCCGTCGAAGAAGAAGCAGAAACAGCAGAAAGGGCGACGTAAGATATTTCCCAGTTTTCATTCACATTTTCCTGGCCCTCGGACCGCAGAATATGTAAAAGGAGCACACGGCCACCCCGCCGCCACTTACCGACTCCTCGCCACAGTTGCCCACTAAAAACAACGCCTGCAGGGGAAGCAGTGGAAGTCGAGACATCGATCCGATTGGATTTTCACATCTGGGACAAGTGGCAGCTGCTGGGCAAGCTTCGCGGCACAAAAGTCATGTCGTCGTCGGCCATATTCGTGCTGGACGTCAAGGGCAAGGTGTTGATATCGCGCAACTACCGCGGTGACAACATCGACATGGCCGTCATTGACAAATTCATGCCGCTGCTGATGGAGCGCGAGGAAGAGGGCCTGATCACGCCCATTCTCCAGACGGCGGAGACGACGTTCGCCTACATCAAAACCAACAACTTGTACATCGTGTCCACGACGCCGCGCAACAAGAACGTAAACATCGCCCTGGTGTTTGTCTTCCTGCACAAGATTGCCCAGGTTTTCGTTGAGTATTTTAAGGAGCTGGAGGAGGAGTCCATACGGGACAACTTTGTCATCATCTACGAGCTGCTGGATGAGCTGCTCGACTTTGGCTATCCGCAAACCACCGACTCGAAAATCCTGCAGGAGTACATCACGCAAGAGGGCCACAAGCTGGAGCTGCAGCCGCGCATCCCGGTGGCCGTGACCAATGCCGTCTCCTGGCGCTCCGAGGGCATTAAGTACCGCAAGAACGAGGTGTTCCTTGATGTCATTGAGTCTGTCAACCTTCTGGCTAACGCCAATGGCAACGTGCTGCGCAGCGAAATCGTGGGCGCCATCAAGATGCGGGTGTACCTGTCCGGCATGCCCGAGCTGCGGCTCGGCCTTAATGACAAGGTCCTGTTCGAGAGCACCGGTCGCGGCAAATCCAAGTCCGTGGAGCTGGAGGACGTCAAGTTCCACCAGTGCGTCCGATTGTCCCGGTTCGAGAACGACCGCACAATCTCGTTCATTCCGCCGGACGGCGAGTTCGAATTGATGTCTTATCGTCTTAACACGCATGTGAGTATCCTCTACGGGACATTTTTCTTAGTGGTGCTCAAACCAAAACTCTTTTCGACAGGTCAAGCCTCTGATATGGATCGAGTCGGTGATCGAGAGGCACGCCCACTCGCGCGTGGAGTACATGATCAAGGCAAAGTCACAGTTCAAGCGGAGATCGACAGCCAACAATGTTGAGATTGTTATCCCTGTGCCCGCCGATGCGGATTCGCCCAAGTTCAAGACGACCATTGGCAGCTGCAAGTATGCGCCAGAACAGAACGCCATCATCTGGACGATCAAGTCGTTCCCGGGCGGCAAGGAGTATCTGATGCGTGCGCACTTTGGACTGCCCAGTGTGGAGAGCGAGGACAATACGGAGGGCAAGCCGCCCATACAGGTGCGCTTCGAGATTCCCTACTTCACCACGTCGGGGATTCAGGTGCGCTACCTGAAGATTATCGAGAAGAGCGGCTACCAGGCGCTGCCCTGGGTGAGGTATATCACCCAAAACGGCGATTACCAGCTGCGCACGAACTAAGAGGGCGCAACAGCGATCCCGCCCCAGCATCATTCCAGCCAAGCTTCAGCGAGTCATCATCCCTGCAACAGGTAGCTTCACCTCCTCCACCCGCGTTTTTGTCTGCGATGCGTTGCGTTAAGTCAAAAGTATATATTTGTATTTGTATTGTTTCAGTATATGTATATTGTATGTAAATCAAATTTAATAAATTTTAACACCTTTTCATAACACCAGCCGGGCCAGAGTGGGTCATCAGTGATCACTGATCAGTATAGTCCCAGCCGAGAGTCGACCCACTCCACAGGCACAAGGGGATGAGTCATAACAAACGGGTTGGACCCGCACAAAATTGTTTTTGCCTATTGCTTAATCATAATAAATGCACTTTCGATCGAGTCTCTCGGTTCGCTTTGATTTCTGAGTTGATGGATAGGAAAGCTTCTGTCCTGGCACGACGGATCTATTGCTTGAAGTTCTTCAGGGGGTAGAACTCCTTGTGGGCCTCAATGTGTCGCTGCAACTCCTTCTGCTGTTCGACGAGGTGCTGCGGCATCTCGGCGTAGACGTCTTCAAACATCTCGCTCCAGTTGGGTTTGGTCTTCTTCTCCGACACGGCGATCTGCTTGAGCACCCTCTTCCTCACATCCTTAATGAAGGCGGATTCCTCCTCCTCGTTGAACCAGCCCTTGTGCACCATGTAGCGCTTCAGCTTGGAGATAGGATGCTCCACCGAATTCCACACCTCGATCTCCTCCGCTGATCGATAGGCGGTACTGTCATCCGAGGTGGAATGGTGGCTCACACGGTAGGCCAGGGCCTCGAACACCACTGGCTTATTCTCCTTTAGCACGTACTCCCTGGCCGCCTTCATGGCGTTGTAGACGGCAAAGACATCGGTGCCGTCCACACGAATGGTGGCAATGCCGTAGCCCATTGGGCCACGTCCTGCAATTCCGTCGCCCTTGTATTGCTCGTGGGAGGGTGTGGATATGGCGAAGCCATTGTTGCGACTAAAAAGGGGAAAGTACATTTTAATTTATCAAAAGAGGTGTCATCCGTATCTCTAATTAATTATTTGTATCTTTACTTAAAAGCTTATGTAAAATTCGTCTCAAACTCACCAGAACAGAATCACTGGACAACCCAGGGTGGCTGCGAAATTAAAGGCAGCATGGGCATCTCCCTCCGAAGCTGCTCCCTCGCCAAAGTAACAGACAACACAGGCATCGTTATCCGGACGCAGTTTCATGGCATAGGCGGCACCCACGGCTTGTGGCATCTGGGTGGCTAAATTTTGCCAGAGATTACTACAAACTCCTGATGTTGCAGCAAAAGATACTCACACAACGGACTGGATATGGTGACAAAGTTAAGTTCCTTGGAACCGTAGTGCACTGGCATCTGCTTGCCACGGCCCAAGTCATCCTGGTTGCCGAAGCACTGGTCAATAAACTGATCGATGCGGAAGCCACGCCACACCAGGACACCTGCCTCGCGATACTGAGCGTAGATGAGATCCCGCATCTCCAGGGCGGCGGCACTGCCAATGTGCGACGCCTCCTCGCCGAAGTTGGTCATGTAGAAGGAGATCCTTCCCTGCCGTTGCGATTCGTACAGAATCTTGTCCATGGTGTTCAGTAGCACCATGTCGCGGAACATCTTCTCCACCACCTCGCGGCCCAGCTGTGGATCCTGGCTCTCATCGGCAATGAAGCCCTCCCGATCCATTACGCGGTAAATGGGGATTGGTGCGTAATCCTCCGGCATATTGAACTTCAGCTTGCTGACGAAGGGAGCCTTGGCGCCGGGGAAGTTGGCGTACTCGCTCGACCCCTCCGAGCTGTAGTCCCGCAGTGCTGCTGCTGAGATCGTACCTCGGATCTGTCCAGTGGAAGATCAAAACAATAATAATCACCACTTGGGGTAATATCTCATATAACAAACCGCTTTTAGGTGCTGCTGGTTCCTGCCGACGGCTCCCAGCAATTGCACCGACTTTCGCAGGAATGACATTCTGTATAATTTGTATCTAAAAGCTATTAAATGCAACAGGTAAAGTCCGCAGATTCAGATTCGGCTGCGTGTGGGCCCAGCTGATTACGCAACAGGTAGAATACCCTCGACATAACAATCGATATCTCTCGTATTTGTCATCGAGATCGCTGGAACAGCAATTACATTATACCGGCAGGTAATAGTTTAAATTGATATTTCTTGAATTATGTGTTTTATTTTATCAAAATTAAACTTTGGCTACCCGAAATTAGTTTTCATTCATCTTTTAAGATAAAACTAGATCCAAGTTAAAGATATGTTTTGCAACATTACCTATTTTAAATATTTAAATACAAAAAGCAATCAAATTAGCATGAATATGTGAATAAAACATGGGATAAATAAGACTTATTTAAACTTTTCGCCATTCGATATCGATAACCAGTGTATACTTGATATTTGCATGTTCTCTACGCCACCTTACCTTTTCGACACCATGTCATCGGTGGTAGAAGAAGCGCAATTCTGGCAAGCAATAGGAATACTGGTCAAAAACTATCATGCCTTGAATAAAAAGATATTCGAAGTGGTGGTAACGCAAGTGGAGAAGCAGCAGGATGGCCAGCTGCATGCTTCCAGCGAAGAGGAACTGACGAAATCCCTGAGGGAGCAGCCAGACCAGCGCACGTGCCAGGGATTCAAGATAGGATACAAATTGCTGCCCAAGAAACTGGCGGAGAACATCCTGGCTACTGGGACTGTAGGTGGGAATCCCAGTATACTAGTAAATCATTTAAAAAGAACTAAGCCAACTCTCAATTACAGACTTTGTGGAACGCAGCTATCAGTGCCAGTTTGCCAGCGATGCTATTGATGACTTCTCGGTGCGGCTCCTTGAGGGACAGCTTAAATTGGAAGCCAAAGACAATTCCAATTGGCTGGAGTATGTTTTGAGGCCAAAGCTTTTGAGCTGGTCGCAGTCGAAGCAGGAGGAAGCCAGGCTCAAGTCCTTGAGTCTGGTAGATGTCGAGAAGTACAACGATATGTACAAGGAGCTGAAACAGAAGCATTCCCAGCGCCTCCTAGAGTACTGGCAGACCGCTCAGGAGTCCACGGATCCGCTGAAGTTTATCTACGAGGACTTGGCCATCGCCGCTTATCTTATTGTCCTTTGGAGCCAAACCCAAACAGAGCCCAAGGCATTCGCTGACCTGGGCTGCGGCAACGGACTCCTGGTGCATGTGCTCAATGCCGAGGGCTACAAGGGCTATGGCTACGATATCAGAAAGCGGAAAATTTGGTCTCTTTACCCGGAGGACACCAAACAGAGCCTAGTCGAGCAGGCAGTGGAGCCCAACAGTTCCTCTATGGACTTTCCCGATGTGGATTGGTTGATCGGCAACCATTCGGATGAGCTTTCGCCGTGGCTTCCTGTCTTGGCATCGCGCTTAAAGGCCAATTTCTTTCTGTTACCTTGCTGCCCGTACGAGCTATCTGGAGCCAAGTTCAGGCGGCGGAACACCAAAATAAGTGCCTACCAGGACTTTTTCCACTATGTCACTCATGTAACCAAGGAATGCGGCTTTGAAATTCTTCAAGATCGCTTGAAAATACCCAGCACCAAGCGTTTGGCCCTGATTGGAATCAAGGGAAACACTGCACAGGACTCGCGGGACCTGGAGTACTTTGTCCAGGAGGAGTTGAGAAAGTACAAAACGGGGGATAACGAAATTAAGCTGCGCGAGAAGGAGGAGAGCGTGCGTAACTGCACGCAGGTGGACAGAACTATCATCGATGGGCTGGTGTTGAAAATCTTTAACCTACTCCTTGCCGCCGATGAGGATAAGTGGCAGGGAAGGCTGCCCATGCGGCAGATTGCCTTGACTCTGAACAAGGAAGAGTTGAGTGGAATTAAGTCCGAGTGCGGTGGCATCAAGACCTTGCTGAGGAATAAGCACGAGGTCTTTGAGTTCTGCGGCGGAGATCTTATAGGTATCCGAAAACCCAAGCCGACAGCCGGCCTGTCATCCCGTCTGACCACCAAGAAACGTAGCTGCTTCTTCAAGCTCCATCATCCGCTGGGCTGTCCCCTCGCAGATTCCGAGTGCAGCTTTATACACTAATAAGTCGCATTATGGATGTGGCGCTTGCTCACGTTTATTGTTCAGATTATAATATAAAGAAAAGTGCAATCATCTTCGTGTTTGCCAATTGGCATGCATCATGTGTCCATTGTACGATCTAGGCATCATGCCGCGTCCTTTAGCGGGAGCTGTCGCTGCTGTTGCTGCGACGCCGACGACGGATGGGGGATCGGGAGCGACGACGCGGAGACCGCCGGCCGCGCATTGGCGATTGACGACGTCCGCCGCCTCCTCCGCGATTGTTAAACCGATTGAACTGGGGCGGGGAGCGCCAGCGGTTGTTCTGCGGACGGCGCATGGGGGGTGAGGGGCGGCGCATGGGTGGTCGCTGCTTGGGTATGATGACCGGCGACACCGTTATTTCCTGGCCATCGATTTGGCCACCATCCATGTGCTTCATGGCCGACTCGCAATCCTCGGCGGTGGCGTACTCTATGTAGGCCATTCCATTCCTACGATCCGTAGGAAAATCGACTTTCTTTACATCTCCAAAGCTGCTGAAGATCTCGAACACATGGTCCTTGGTCACGTTGCGCGTCAAACGGCCGATATGAATGCGCACCGGCTTGGGTGTGGGCGAACGAGTGCGGGTTCTTGAGCGAGAGCGCTCCCGTCGCTTCGGTGGCGGTGTCCTGTCCACGGAGCCACGTCCACGGCGTCGCGGCGATCGCGAGCGACTTGCCGAGCGGGAACGCTCGCGCTTTACATTATTATTCTCGGCAACGGGTCTTTCGTTGGAGACACCACGGCGGTTACGGTCCCGGGAACGACTGCGACGCTCACGATCCCTCTCTGGTTCCTTTCGCGCCTTGCTGCCCGGCCTCGGTGACTTGGATGCGCGCCTGGGCGATCGGGTGCGAGAGCGGGAGCGGGATCGTGGCGCGGGCTTCTCTTTTTCCTTGTCCTTGCCTCCACCGCCGGCGCCCCGACGCTTGTTTTTCTCGCTGCGATCCGAGTCGCTCGATGACGACGACGAGGAGCTTGAGGAGTCACTGGAGCTGCTCGAACTGGAGCGCGAGTCTGAGCCAGAGCTACTGCGCGATGAGCTGCTGTCCGAAGAGCTGGAAATTTTAAATTATAATGTTCAAAACCGCCATTCGTAAATGCCATGTTTGGAGTTTGCCACTAACCCCACATACGTGTGTATGTCGGTGTATGTATGTTTGCCGGTAACTTTACCTGCTTCTGGAGTCGCTGCTGGAGGAAGCCGAGCCTCGGCGTTTTCGTTCACGCTCCCTGCGCGAGGAGCTGCTGGCCGCTGCCTTGCCGTCCTTCTCTTTGGTGTCCTTATCCTTGTTGTCCTTTTCCTTCTCACCCTCACCGGCGGGACTCTGGGCACGCGCCCTAACAGCGGCCAAAAAAAGGCAGAAATGTTTCAATCGGGCTCGGGGGTAAAATATGCTTTATTACTTACATTTTCTAATTGCAGATTACGTTTACGAGAAGTTCAATGGCCCAGCACACCCTACGATGTGTTTGCAATTCGTTTTAATAAATAAAACCTTTATTTTCCAGCAGAGTTTTAGCGTTTTCGGTGGAGATTAGTGTGACCGTAGCTCGCCCAATAAAAAACCCTTTTAGAGCTGAGAAAAAATCTATACTATCGATTCTTATTAATGTCAAACGATCGAAAGGCAAAGCAATTTTAAGATACAATTCTCCACTACGTTAACGTTGTGAATCAAATTTAAAGAATTATTAACTTGTCATTTTTTCTTTGCCTTCTTTTCCGTTGCAATAGAACTAGGGATGCATGACATATCGATACTGATATCGACGTCTTTGCATCTCTAACCAACGCGCACATAGCTTTCAGGTCGAAATAGAGGTAAACTCCCATAAAAAATAAAGATACACCCATACAACCAAGTGCAATTTGTATTTAATAACGATTATTATTTGCGCTACCGTGAAATATGAATTGTGCTTGTTTCCGTAACGTATGTATCTAGTGGAATTACATAAAACGCAATATTTTAAGGCCAGCACTTTTTATCTGCTGGTGACGAAGTGGTTGTCATTGTGAGTTCACGTCTGTATGTATGTATGTGTGAACTTGTGTTGATTTTGTACGTGTGCGGGGGAGAGCGGGACGGCGAGAGTGGAGAGCAGAGCCACAGAGTTTCGATTTTCCATATCTACACTCGCAGTGAAAAAGAGAGAGGAGCGCCTGGGTACATTTTACCACACAGCGTCTTTGTCCGTTGAGTCGGGAGCTCGGCTGCTATTTGTCTCGCCTGTGACTGGTGTGTACTATTATTTATTTATCCGTTTTATTTCAAATTTATTCAACTCCCCCGCCCCAATGATTCCGACTCCTATTTCGAAATGCGTTCGTGTGTGCCTACGCTAATGGTGTGTTTGTGAAGTGCAGTTATCCTCGCAGCCTATGCAAATTGGCCTGTGTATACCAGAAAGGCATTGGTCACAATTTAGCCAAATCATTGTGTTTTGAAACGCCAGCGTAATTGCCAAAAACCAGCCAGCCAACAAGCGTTTCGTAGTATACATATTCATATAATCAGTGTGTGTAACGAAAACGAAACGAGAAAAAGAGCAATCGTCGATAAAGTTGACTGCCATGACTACGCAATAGCAACAACAAGAGGGGGGCACTTGCACACACACAGGCACAAACACTTACACGGCCAGACATGGCTAGGTGGGTCCTCTCTCGTACTCTCAATGCCGCTCAGTGCCTCTCTTTGCTCTCTCCACTTCCGTCCGTCAATCTTTGTGTGTTTGCGCGAGTGTGTGTGTTGCTTGGGGTCCGGACTCCATGGGAAAAGCGTATATTTTGATGCCAGCCCTGCCTGTTTGTATGTGTGTATATATGCGTTTATTTTTTATAATTTATTGTTTTAATTTTGAGAGGGCGGCCACCGTGTTGAGCGACCCCAACTCAGTGGCCGACCCTGCCCAAGTATGAATAGCCGCTCCACTCGAACCGATTCGCACGCAGAAACTCTTTTTGAGGAGTTCCACTTCCTTGGGCATACGCATACACAGGCACAGTTGTGGTGGAAATAATAGCGCTTAATGGCCGAAATGTAGTCTGTTTCTGTGTTGCGTTGAAGGGGAGCCCCTTATCGCTGCTTCTTTTTTTATACTTTCATCACGTCAGTAGACCCCTTTTAGCGTTTTATCTATGTTTAGAAAGCTTATCTTATCTGTAAACTAATGTTTATTACAAATATCTTAATCACTTAGGGGCGTTCATGCACTGATAAACGTAAAATAGTTAACCCTCCATGTGGCAGTAACGACTTAAGTTCAGTTTCTTTTAAAGAATTTAATTTGCTAAATTTAATTTAATTGGTAAATAAGTAAATCGACTTTTTATTTGATTTTATTTAAAACTACAAAAATCCACTACAAACATACCACAATTAATTTCTTTGTAACTTCTTATACACTTATACATAGTGACCAAACTGTTTTAGCTGAATATTTATTTTATTGACACTTTATAAAAACAATACAAAAAATATAATACTCATAAGTTCAACTTAAAAAAGATAACTAATTTATTAGAAATATATTTCTATAAACTGTCGTTTACCTTGCTTATTAAAATGATTTACAAACATATTTCATTTAAATTAAACAAAAAAAAATTACACTAACAATTATTACGTTCAGCTTACCATGTCTGTATAATATTTTTATATACATATATTTTTTTAAATTATAAACACATTTTTATTAAGGTTTGTTTACTCTGATACTTCTTAAGTTTTCCTTTATTTTGTTTGAACCATAAAGTTATTTGCCCCAGTATTAACCATTATTCCTAAAAGATATTTCGCTCCACTTCGACCAACACATTTGGGAAGAGACTACGGCCCAAAACACAGCACTATTATTTTAACTGCAAATGTATATGATGAAACCACAATTACAACCATTGTCGTTATATGATAGTCAAGCATTTGTATATTGTATCTGCCTGCCTATTTTTACGTCTAATTTGCATTACATTGGCATTAATTAATACCCATTGGCCGCAATTAAAACCAGGCTTTTATAAATAATATAAATCCATTAGGTATTTACTTAAATATTTTATATCCACATACTATATACATACATTTATTGCTAACCAAACTAAACCGATCCAAGTAATTAGTTCTCAACTGAATGTAATAGCAATGTTTTCTTTTACTTTTATTTTCTTTGTTTTAGCATACATACAATATTTTATTGCTGGTTTTGGTGGTAAATTTGCATTGTTAACGGCCGTGGCCAGACGTGCTCCGCTTCTTTAACACACACGTCTCTCAAACCGAATACCGATCATCAAGTGTTTTCCCTATATTGACTCTCGTATATAGCCACATGTAAAATAAATAAAGAAAAAACCACAACAACAATACTGATACTGATACCGAAAAGCAACTAAACCGAAAAATGTATACTAAATACATGCCCGTATGTACCACATAAGACCGCCATCCTGCCATTTGCCGTTGCCGTTGACACTGTTGTATCTGTATCTGTATCTCAATCTCACTGACCAACTACCAAAAGCAAGCGCAAATGCAACTGCAACTGCAACTGCAAAACTGCACACACCTCAACCTCAGCTCAACTCAAGCTCAGCTCAACTTTTAAAAGAATAATCCTCGAACTGCCTACAAGTCCAACCAACCAACCTCAACCAACCAATCAATCAACTGTCTACCGCAACTGGCAACCGAACGGCTTTAGTTTGTAAGCTTCATTTTTTTTGTATACCTGTTAAAAATACCTTAGAAGACTGAAAAAAAAGAGTACCAAGTACCTTGTAATTATTTGTATTTGTCCTATGTTCTTTTAATGGTTCCAAATACGATCTAACCCATCCATTTATGCTATATACTCTATACTCTATATACGACAACACGACTTTGTCACACTGTTTGTTTTACTTTGCACATGTTCGTTTTCTACTTTACGCCTAGTACTATTTATATTACCTACTTATAGAGCACACACCCCAACAACAAAAACAACATACACATACAACACATGTACGTTAAGTGTAACCTCTTTTTCTGTCGCTCTCTTGATCTGGAATCCTTCGATTGTACTAACTGCCCGCCGGGCGATAAGTGATAAGTTTTGTAATCAGTCATCCGCCCCCCACACCTGCCATTCATACCCAAGAACCCGATACCCGATACCCAACCGAAACCGTACCACTAATATTGTTTTTGTTCAGTTGACACACTCATGTAAAACGAAAACACCTACATTTAGATATAGATATGTATGTATATATGCGAGAGGGGAGCTTAACGATGGGTTATCGTGTTTAACACAACTTGAAAAACTGGAAAATCGCTGGAAGTGTAAAATTTGTCGTTGCCACTTATCTATCCTATCATTTGCTGCGGAAGGAGTCGGCGGAGATATGTAGCTCTCATATACACATACATATAATATAATATTCCCCTTAACTGTTAACTCTTTATATATCGTCGTATATCGTATATCCGTACCTGTATCGGCAGCTTTACACATATACCCCCGAACATGAATTTATATACATAAATATCGTACTTATATACCTCTCAATAGTTGAAGAACTAACCACGCACGTATCTCATCTCAGTTCCATATAATTAATTGACAACCTATTAAAGCTACACTGTTAAAACAAACTGAAAATTGTTGCTGTTTTATTTATTACGATATTACAATAAATATCTACATATATATATCCACACATAAACACGCCCAATATCGATATATAAACACACACACATTTATATATATATATAAATATTTTATTATTCTTGCCTAAGTAAGTATTTTGCCTACTAGAGAAACCATAAATGTTTTGTTATTGAGCATGTTGGCTTGTTGGTTGTTTGCTTTCTGTTCTGGAGTGCGGGTCCGGCTTAGAATACTTCCAAAATAAATAAAAAATAAACAAACACAAATATGTAATCAAAAACAATAAACCTCAAACCCCATTTAAAAAACTAGAGCATAAACAAACCCTTTTCCGTTTTGGATTTTGAACTGAAATGGTGGGAATCTGAATCGATCGAGTTTGTTTTTTTTTTCATAACAAAGTTTTTTGAATATATTTAAATCCATATAAATTAATTTTTAATGCAGGAAATGAAGTGAGAGTGTCACTCAAGATCTTAACAAGTCGCTAAATAACTATTTTTTTATGATATATCTATTTACAAAGTCCTGTGTTCACAACATAGATTTTGTTGAAACTTCAAACTTCAACATTTATTTGTATTTTTTACGCAAATACATAAAAACACGAATTAGGAAAATTATTAACACTCTTGGAGCATTTGCGAATGCCGGCGAATCCGAACTAAGCCTCAAGTCTAATTAAATATCAAGCAAACAAAATATGAACTTTGATCGATTTGGATTTTAATGCTAAATTTCTGCTGATTGCAAACGGAACGGGGCCAGCAATAGTTAAGTGTACAAGCGGCCACTTTATAAGCAAATCGTTTCGTTTCCTTCTCGTTTCCTCTACCGCCCCACAGCTGCGTAAATAAAAGAAAAGCCCAAAGAAAACTCTCGAATAGAAAACACATCAGTGCGACAACGGCAGCAGCAGCATGCTCAACTCCAATGCCAGCAGCAGCAGCAGCAACAATAACAACCAGAGCAACAATCATGGGGGCAGCAGTCGCCGGCCCTTTTCCCGCAATTCCTCATCGGTCCGTTCACATCGTGGGGGTAACGGCGGCGGTGGAGGCGGAGGATTAGGCGGTCGCATGCTCTACTCCCCGCATCCGCACCCACATCCGCATGCCCAACAGGCGCAGCAGCAACAGCAACAGCGCTCCAATAGCCTTTTACCTGGCCACAGTCCTTGGTGCAATGTCAATTTGAACAACAACAACAGCAACAGTGGCAGCAACAACAATGTTAATAACAAAGATGCTATCGATGGCAGAAATTCAAATTGGTAAGAGCCGAGAGCCGCTTGCACTTCGCAGCGATCTTCAGCGATCGAGTTTATGTTAGTTTTAAGTGACAACCTTACCNAAAAAAAAAAAAAAAAGCGAATTTGAAACGAACCCTATTCCAATCCCAACTAGAGTCCTGCATTGAGAGAATTTTAATAATTTAAAATAGACTTGTGAAGTTAATTTATCAAATTATGTGAAAAGAAATTTGAGATCGATAAACTTGCAAGCTTCGAATTAAATGTTGAAAATCATGGATTTTTGGAAAGGAAATCATTAATGTTTGTCTTTGAGTTCATTCTTGATTAAAAATTATGATTTAAAGTCACTCGTTAAATTTTAATTACCAAAGTAAAGTTCCTTTAAAGTATTCTAATTTACCGACAAGTAGCTTTAAAAGTCTCTTAAGCAGGGCTCTAATCCGAACCGCTCCCGAGATCCCTTAGTCCTTTTATTCCTCCCGATCCCCTTCCATCCATGACTAACAAGACATATCCTTGTAACTCCCCGCCACAACTAGAACAGTTTATCTACTTTCTATCTACTATCTATCGATTACTTCGTAACCAAAAAAAAAAAAAAAAAAAACACCTGAACTGAAAAATCGAAAATCGCTTTTAGGCTAAAGGGAGAATTTTGTAATTAATGTCGCGTGTCGTAGTGCAACCAAAAACAAACAAAAAAATATTTTAAATTGGTCCTAACCGTTGAATTTTCGAAGCACTAAAAAGCTTGCATCGCATAACGAATATACATATAATACCTCGATCATTTGTAACTCTCTTGCGTTCTCTTTTGCGTACTGTAACTTTTGTGTTCTGTTCCTCGTCGAGATTGGCACATACACCTCTAACCATCCGTTACCGTTACCGTTACCATCCATCCACACACAAATTACTAATTACCGTTGTATCTATGCATTCACATTACATTTTACATACTATACACACACTACATAGTACACTGCCCAGCAAGAACAGAGTTTTGATTTACTTAATGTTCATCGTATGTACATTTTTAACCGCTTTAATTACCATAACAATGGAGCAGTGTCAAGTTCCGTAGAAGAAACCGTATTAACCGAATCATTTCCGTTGTAACATCTTATAAAGAACGTTCCATGTTTCAAAACAGTTCCGTTCCCTAAGAAAATGCATGAAAAGCACTGAAAATGGCGAACCAAACTTATTAAGTAGCAATTTCTCTTGAGTTTCGTAGTCGTTTCTTTGTCCCGAACGCTTCTTCTTGATTTTGAGTAAAGCGCGCCTAACGGACTTAAGTACTTACCAGCATGCTATCTCTCTCCCCGCCCCACTCTCTCTATCTCTCTGTCTGGCTCATCAACAACACCCCCAGGGGCTTATCTTCCTTTCCACCCACCGACTATTTTCCGCGTTGGTAGTTGGCAATTACTCGTAGTTCCTTTGTAAGCTTTTAGATTGTTAAGAGCAGGAATCAGCCGGTTGACTTAAGTGGCTATAATTGATTGGTCAATGAAAATGCAGCGCGGCGAAGGAATTTCCGGCGGAAAAGTCTGCGACCAACGACAATTGTAAGCATTGAAATAATTAACTCGGGCGGGTAAGTGCTTTTCATGCATCATCGAAAGAACGGTTTATCCGATAGCAGAAGTAGAAAGGGACACAGATTTATCCAAATACAGTTGTAGCTCTAAAAACGAATTAATAATAATAATCTAATTGAAAAAATGGATATTTTCGGAAACTTTTCACTTAACTTAATTTGTTTTTAATACTTGAAAATTCGGTAAAATGCATAGAACTCGTTACCATTGCTAAAAGCAGAATTCTATTTTCATAATAAAAATTGGGCACTAGAATTAACTTTGGAAAAACTAATTAATAATTAAAATAAATAATTGGAACGGAAAAAAAAAAATTTTAAAAGTATAGGGTAAATAATATATTCCACAGAATTCCCAGTCAGGATTGTACAGATACGACCGTTAAGCAGTCTTTCAGATAGGTTCAGTACATATCCGCGATATTAAGCCCAATCCCGCCGCCACCCACAATATTTAAATTTTTTATTATGGTTATTTTTTATTTTGGTTAACTTTCTTTCGTTTTGCGCATAGTGTCGCTTCACGTTTTACGCTATTCGTTAAATTTAAACTAAAAAAAAAAACAACCTGAAAAACCAAGAACAGACATAAATGCGATAATGATAAATATGTGAAATGCAACCGTGAAAAGTGCAAGCCAAGTATGAATTTAGTTACAAAATTTCCTCTTTATCCAAACCGTACCGTAACTAGTTGTAATTTTCTTTCGATTTCGACATTTTATGAATGATGCATTTTAGTTGAGTTTCTTGATTGATAGCTAAGTATATTGACGACAATTGATTGATTGATGTATTCTGCTTAACTTTGCGTAGGTCGGAGGCCCAAAAACCGAGTCGAGTTTTGCAAATAATCAACAAACTCAGCTTAATGTTTTACTTATTTATTTGCATTTTGCACACTGCGGCTTAGAATGTTTAATCAAAATGTACCTCATAGAAATTCCAAAAAACCAAAACCAACCAAAAACAAAAAGTAAAAATAATAATAATTAACTAAAACAATGCAAAACCGACAAATTACCGAAAAAATAGATGAAAAATCTATTGTTTACATAGCTCGAGCATTCCTTCTCTTTCGTTCCCCTTATCATTTACTCCCTAGCTCTATCTCTCTATCTTTCTCTTCTACTGCCGGTTACTGTTTGTGCGTGTGTGTGTGTGTGTAACTTTAAGCGAGCCACAATAACAGTTACAACAAATTCAATAATAATAATAAGAACAAGAACAGCATTTGTATGATCTTTGTCACACTCAGTTTATCCAGTACATACTTCTTATACTCTTCTATAATTTGTCGTCTTCTATTATTGTTCTTTGATTTCTAGTCAGTTGCAATCGCAGCTTTTGCATCTAGTCCGTAAGAGTTGCATACTACTACGTTGCGCTGACACCGGCTTTCGTTACGTTACATTACGATTACAATTTAGAAGTTCGGCGCTTAGACACGCCCCTCTCCCCCCACTCTATTGCTGTGTGTGTGTATGTACATAAGTTAATAGGCATAAGTTCAACCATATAGTGTGTGCCCAGCTCGATCACGATCCTCTGGGATCTCCTATCCGTTCAGTTCCGTTTCCGTTCTCACCCTGCTAAATATAACAACAAATTCTAAAAGTATTTCGTAAAAGCTTTTTCACACAGGCTGAAAAAAAGCTCAAGCTTACCGTAAATTATACGTACGAGTTGTTTTTGTACCAGTTTATTTACGTTTTCGGTTTATGTTCTCTTTTGTATAGTTTTGGAGCATGACCAGCACTCTCTCTCTCTCTCTCTCTCTCTCTCTCTATCTCTCTTAAATATATTTATACGTATCCAATGTAATTTCTCTCGTGTTAGTGCTAGTGAGAACGTTACGTTACGTTAAATTTGAATAGTGTGAAGAACAGTGTGCGATTGGCATTTGTCGTTTTGATTTCCGTTTCCGTTTACGTTCCTATTCGATTTCGATATCAATTTTTAAGCGTAAGCGTAGTGTGCATAAAATCAAAGCGAGCCACAAATAAATAAATAAAATAGCAAACTAACCAAATTCCATCTAAAATGCATTCAAAGACAAAAAAAAGCAGACAAAAAAAAAAAAAGGAAAATAGAAAAATCTGCTAACGATGTGAAACAAATTAGTACGTACGTATTTGTTTTATACTAAATGTGTGTACATATCGATATTATATACCTATATCTATATTAAACTAATATCTAATTATTGCATTTTGCCATTTACATAAATATTATTTTTATCTTTTTCGTTTTTCTTTCTTCTTCATATAAAAAAAAAAACCGAAAACTACTGCAAAATAATAATAATAAAAAAACTATATAAATAACGTATATTATGTGTGTGGCTACCACTCTGCATATATACACCACTACTACTACTACTACCTACTACCTGTACATGTATTGCATACAAATAACTATATATGGGTTGTGTTTAATACTACCACACACTGCTACTGCATTGATTTGATTGAACAATTTTCAACTGTATCTCGTACAACCGAATATTATATACTCTCTATATATACGTATATATGTATTACATATTATCTAAAACAAACTGCAACTGCAAACCTCAAAATCGAAAATCCAGCGATGTACAAACAAGTAATTCTAGCGGAACTTGTATTTATAACAATAATAGCAAAGCGCATCATCATCACAACAACAGCAACAACAATGGTCACACTCAGAGCCACAGTCACACTAATCATCCCCATTCCCCCCCACACCCACATCCATCACATCCCCCGCCCATGCACCACCCAACACCACCACAGCATTCGAATAGCAGCCATCCTTCGAATAGTCAGCAGCGTCCTCCTCCGCAGCAGCAGCAGCAGCCTTATATTAGTAGTACTTCCCAGCCGAATCACGGCCTGAGTTCGTACCCCAGCTATTACGAGATGTGTCCACAGACCCACACCTATGGTTCCATGTCCGTTTCCCTTGTGAGACTGAATCCCGCCCGCTTGTGCCTCACGCTAGCACCTGCCACACCCCTCACCCACTCCCTAGTGTCCTTTACTCCTAGTCCGAATCCTTTGCCCCATTCCCACTCACATTCCCATCCAAGTACCGCGGATCAGGGCCATTTCCATTCGGTGCCGCATAGTAGTCAGAACCATTCATCCGCATCCGCATCCCGGCGCCATTTTCATCCGCCACACCAGTACCATCCATTGCATAACCCACAGCAACAACAACTACAGACTAATCGCCAATCCCTCCCGCTAACACGAACGAATTCAAATTCAGCCAACAACCAAGCAACAACTCTCAATCCAACCAATCCAACAACAAATAGTAATCCTACTGATGTTGTGAATGTAAATTCTTGTACCGATATAATTCCTCATGGGTCTTCGTTTGCGTCTGCGTCGTCGTCGATGATGCCCCAACAACAACCACATCAAATTAATAACGCATCCGCACCCATCAATAGCCACAACCAGGGACAGCAGGGACCAGGGAACTCGGCCAATCTTGGCCACAATGGCCACCAACAGCAGCAGCAGCAGCAGCAACAGCAGCGCGGTGGCTACAACAATAACAGCCGGAATGGGATCGGTAATAATGGTAATGGAGGAGGGCCACCGGACTACATGAACTATCGACGCGGTGGTGGTGTTTGTCCGGCTTTGTCGCGGGACTACTCCGGCAATGGCAATGGTCACGGCCACAACGGACGCCGACACATGTCCGACAATCACCTGAACAATGCCTCCGCGTCGATGAACGGCCACAACAACTCTGGACACCACCAGCGCAACTATAACGACAGGAATTTGAATAATGTAAGTTCGAAAATGTAGTTTAAAAGTCGGATTACTTAGGTATCGTTCCATTCACCAGCACTTTGGAAACTCGGATCAGGGCGGACCAGACCACCGGGATCGAACTGATGGCTCGTACAATTTCATGCGAAATGGAGGCGGCAGCGGTGGCTACGGTCGCAATGGATCCCATTACCAGCACATGGGCTATAATAACAACAACGGTGGTGCCTCCACATCGTCTGGCGGTCCCGGACTGATGGGAGAACTCCCGTCGGGATCGGGTTTGTCGGGCTCGTCGCTGTCACTAAACAACGGTCCCAACGGTGGCCTCAACTCGGACAGTCCGTCGCGCAAGCGTCGCCGCATCTCTGGCAGGCCCCAGAATGGCCCTCAGACCCAGCACAGGTGTCTTCTGGCTCAGGTGAGTTTTCTAAAATACGGATTTTCAGAGAAATGAATGCGAATATTTGAAATTTTAGTGAGATAATAAATTATTTAAGCAAATTCTTAAAAATAATTTAGAAATATCGTAAGCTCGCGTAGTTGTTACGCTTTCTATTGAAGGCTGGCCACTCTAATTTGTTATCGATAACAGCCAGAATGCGACTCTGACAAATAATTTTTTGTAGTTAATTTCCGCTTCCTGCTAATTTCTCCCAGATTCAAAAACGTGGTCGTTTAATAAGAAATTCTTAAAATTATAATAATTTTCATATTCAGATGCAGCAGGGTAGTCCGCCACTCCGTCGTCCGCGACTGCGCGACGTTGCAACCTCCACGCAGCAGCAGTACGGTCCCCCATCGCATCCCCATCCGCAGCAACAGCAGCCGCCTTCAAACTACCATCCGATGCACCATCACCAGCAGCAGCAGCAGACGCACTATGGTCCGCAGCATCAGCAAGTGCCGCCGCCACATGCTCAGCGGTCGCCTTGGGATTTGGGCGGCAGCGGAGGAGGCGCCGGAGGAGCACCCACCAGTAGCACGGTGGGCCCAATTTTGCAGCAGGTGCCAGCAGCGCCGCAGCCGCCGCCAACTCACCAACAGGCGGTGGGCGTGGGCTATCCCCCTGCGCCGCCGCCACCCGCCTCGCTGATGGTGGACCTTAACCTCAATCAGGTGCCCGTCAGCCTGCAGCTGCGTCCCTCAGAGCCCTTCTGGGCATCTTTCTGCACGTATCCGATACCGGCGCAGGCCCGTCTGGCGCCCTGCCACCTGCACGGCGTCTACACACAACCCTTTGCTGCCGCTCCGCCACCAGGACTGGCGGCACCACCGCCGCTGCAAGTGACACCGGTTCCGTCGCAGGCACAGATGGCCGCCGCTGCGGCTGCCGCCCAGCAAATGCTGGCTCAGGCCCAGTTGAGCGCCCATCAGGATCAGCGGGACGTGGCCACAATTGCAGTGGCCAATTTGGGACCCATCGCGCCACCGGGCGCCCATCATTTGGACGGACATCACGGCCCCGGCGGTGGTCCGCCAACTGGTCCGCATGGCCATCCCCACGCTCATCCCCATGCCCATCCGCATGCCCACCAGCTGCCACCGGGTATTCACATCACTCCACTAAGCGGAGCGGCGGCAGCGGCCGCCACCCACCACCTACATTCCACGGCGGCTGCTGCAGCGGCCGTTGCTGCCCAGGCAACCGCCCAGATGTCCGCAGGGCCGCAGCAGATTATCATCTCGTCGGATCGACGCACATTCCCGCCCCACCGACGCCTTCCACGCTTCTGGCCGGCGAACCACGGCCATCGTCACGTCCTGCCGCCGCAGTCACTTGCCGCCCACCAGGCCCCGGTGCAGATCCAGGCCACCTCGGGCATCATCAACCCGGGCTTCTTGCTCAACTTCCTGTAGGTTTCCCTTGGAAATCCATACAAAGTCGATCAAATACTAATTGGTATTTAATATTTTAGGGCCATGTTCCCTCTCTCGCCTTACAACCAACACGATCTGAGCTCCGGCGACACCAACGAGACGGAGAACTACGAGGCGCTGCTTAGCCTGGCGGAGCGTTTGGGCGAAGCGAAGCCAAGGGGACTCACCCGCAATGAGATTGATCAGCTGCCCAGCTACAAATACAATCCGGAGGTGCACAACGGTGAGTAAAAAGCGAAGCGGCTTCCGGAAGTTAGTTTCCTATTTTATTTTACTAATATATCTCCTACATATATTCTCCCTCAGGCGATCAATCATCGTGTGTGGTGTGCATGTGCGACTTCGAGCTGCGCCAGCTGCTGCGAGTCCTGCCCTGCTCCCACGAATTCCACGCCAAGTGCGTGGACAAATGGCTGCGCGTGAGTATCCATATAAATATTTGATCAAAATAAATTATTAAATCGCAACTCCCCCCAACCTCTCCAGTCGAATCGCACCTGTCCGATTTGCCGCGGCAATGCCTCGGACTACTTTGATTGCTCCGAACAGCAGCATGCGGCCCAGGCGCAGGCTCAGGCAACGGCCGTAGCCGAAGCAGTTTTGAGCAGTGACGAGAGCAGTGGCGAGGTGGCAGGAACCTCTGCAGCAGCAGCAGCAGCTACAGCTAATCCCCAGCAGAGCCAGGCGGCCTAGGCGCCATAGGAAACACAATAGCAATTCCACATAGCTGCCGCTTTGGCTTTTCCGTGGTGGACGACAAAGTGGACGAGGTGGAGGAGTCATGCGGCCACCCACCATCATCAACCGCGCAACGAATCCAACTGCCAAACCGTCGATGCTTCCCCTTCAGCTATATATAAGCGCCCACATCCTGGCCAGAGCCTGACTCGTTCTGCACCTCGGCCACGCCCTCGCACATCTCGCAGCAGCCAGCCTCTTCAATAGCTTGTCGTAGACCTTAGTTTGTATGTGAGTAACTAGGAGTAACCCATATAGGCATACCACCAAGAATTTGACTTAGGGATATACTTATATATTAATATATATTTGCGTGTATTAAAGCCGAATGAATAACAAGTGTCTGTATATAAGCCAAGATTTGCACAATATTCATAATAGATTTCCTTTGCCCCTTCTTCGCTCTCGAGGATATCCCACAATATACGAACAAATATGTATTCTTATGCTTGGAGACGATCTCCCAAAGGTCTTTCTTGATGATTTGTGGGGAGTTCAGGAATTATTAGTCTCCAAGAAACGAATATTAAGGGTCTTTGGGAAGTCGGTGCCAAAGCGGGAAAGCTGTCCACACACGCCTATGCCTATGAATGAAATACAGTAAATACTACAAAATGGAATATGTATATGTATACTTAGATTTGAAACTAGGATTTGTGTTTAGTGTTTTCTGCTTTTGAGTTGGGCTTGCAAATTGCTGCTGCTTTCTTTCGTACTGTATTGTAATTACTACTATTATGATTAGTTTCTTTTGTAACCACATACTACATATATTTATCCTAATACGACATACATACAAACAAACAAGCCAGCATATATATAGTGCATTGCATTTTATACTAATTGTACGAACTGAACCCACTGAAGAAGTTCTTCTTCTTGCACTAAGCAAAAACCAAACAACAAAACATGCGAAGGAGACGAGACGGTATATCTTTAAAAGAAAAAAAACATAAATCGTATATACATATATATATTTTTTTCGTTTCTACTTGAGAATTTGAGAATTAGTAACTATAAACGGAAGCAACTAACTTTGAAACTTATAAGCAATCTTTGAAATCGACTAACCAGAGGAGCGGATGATAAGCGTTTCAGCATATATACTATATAGATGCATATATACACACACACCATACACACACACCATACACTCACTAGAGACGAGAGAGGAGGGAAACCAAGCGTAATAAGAATTTAGAGGCATATGTATATTTGGTGGGCTTATTAATGTAATGTATTTGTAGTAGACGTGTGCGCAATTAAACACAATGCAATTTGCAAAAATCAGGACACGCGAGTAATCGTAATCGTAATCGTAACCAGACTTTTCCAGGGCCAGCTGCCGGCGTCCACCTACTTCCGTAGTATTTTGCCTTTCGAACTGTAACGTCTGTAGCTCTAAACACCAGCATTAAATATTTATATACATATAAACCTCCTTGAATCAATGTGACTTGTCTATTAAAGCGAGGAAGGAAGTCTAAAGTTACAAATTAATGTTTCGCATCAGATGCGCCAGAGTATTGCAAGTATCAAGTATCAACACACACACCCAGATATATAGAGAGTTTCCTTATGATATGCGAACTACGTGCACTAGCCTTTGAAGCAGCGGGGAAGGACAGCAAACAATTTTTACCAATATACATGTACAAGTACCATACAATAAATATCTAACCAATTAACGTGGAACTAAACCAAACGAGAATATGAGAGAAGAACACGATGAACAAGTAAATTGAAATGATTCCTGCCCTCCATTCGTATTAAAAACAAAAACAAAAACCATTGAAACTAACTCAACAAACTTTTTATAGCATATTGTACTATGGATAGCATTGATTTTTTGTGAGAGTGGACGATATATACATACATAACGTTAGTTTAGCCTTTTCGGGTATTATGCAGCAAGCCGTATCGTATCGTATTGGGGCATCCGTTGCTTATAGCGAGAGTTTCCAGCACTACAGCCCACCCCGAGTCCCCAAGTCCCCAGGTCCCCAAGTCCCAAATGTTCTCAGATCCTTAATAACGCTATGCATTACCGAAATCTTGATACCTAGTATATATGTAAAATGTGTGTGTATTTAATATGCCCGGTACTTGTAGAGTGTCCTGCGATCTTACCAATACAATCCGTCAATTGTTTGCTTTGAATACCAGAATTTAAATAGTTTTTTCATTTTCAAATAAAGTTCCAATGCCAACGCCTTAAGACATGTAAGAAATTTCACAAAGGAATTCGAGTACCGGGTATCGCGTGGTCGGGCCCCTCGACTGTAGCGTTCTTTCTTGTTTTAAATCTATAAATGAATAATGGTATTTCCAAAAGACCATTGTAAAGGTGTTGTGCTTTTCTAGAATTTTATTAGTAGGAACATCAAACTGAAGGATAAACGAATGAAACCCAAATAAAACTTTATTTTTTGTCACAATAACAGAACGTTATGATAAAAGCAAATAATTATATATAGAATATATTATATACATGAATTGAATACCTTTTGTACGTGCACTGACATAATTACCTACGAGTATATGTAAAAAATTCAATCAACCAAGCTAAGCAGAAAATAACTTTATCTTTAATAAACGTATTCGTTTTTGATCCGGTTTCTCGATAATTTAACGATCTTCAGTTCGTTCTATATCTATCCGTCTATCCTGAACTAACAGCACTAATACTAGGTGTTCCATCGAATAGTTTTCCTCTAACAACTCTCTTCTGGTTTATTATTTTCCCAAACAATTAACAAAAATCAAAAGCTTATCATAAAAATATATTTATAGTATAACAAAGTGAAAAAAAAAAAATAAAACAAAAAAAAATTATAAAGTTTTGCTGTGATGTACGTTATATATATTTAATTACATAAAATGCAATAAAATTTAAAACATATAATGCATAATTCCAAATTATTACAACAAAACAAAGTAAAGAAAAACCAAAAACGAAAAAAAAAAAAACAGAATGATTATAAAATACAGAAACATTTTATGCATGAGAATTTCTCCAAAAAACAAAAACAAAATAAAAACCAATATGTACGACATACTATAACATCTACACTTGTCTAGAATTTATGCAATTTTAAATGTGACTATTATTTTACATTTTTGTAGACAAGAACCGAGACACACTCTCTTCTAGTAATTGTAAAATCAGTTAACCATAGTATTAAACAACAACAAACGTTTTTTCAGTGGCATTGTAACGGTGAGCGGGCGTTTTTAATGTTAATTGCAATGATTTCAATTTTCGGTTTTGTATTAACTCGCAAAATTTCAATAAAATTCAATGAACGTCAATAAAATCAAGTTGTGTTTTTTAATAAATCAATATGGGAAATATTTCTGGAAATGTACTTCTTTCAAAAATGTCAAGAAAAGGGGTCTTATTAATAGATAAACTTATCGTAAAGTGTATTGGAAATATTTTCGATACCCTACAATCAACAAAAAATTCCAAAAATATATATATGCGATATCACAAAGCCAGGATCCCCTTGGGGTTCACATGGAAACCTGTAGTCTTGAGTCGACTTTCAAGTGACAGTCAAAAACGATCACATGATTTGGACGTTTGGAATCAATTAAATCGCATATCGCATCTTTCACGCCCAAAAACCACACTCAAAATGTCGTTAACTGTCTGGGCGACGACTTTCCAGCGTTTAACCAACATTAGATGGCCACATGGGCCAGCAATCTCGGGTTGTCGCAGCATATGGCACATATGGCTGTGATTGGCATTTCCAAAATTCCGCATTACGTTTTGTTTTTGTTTCAAAAGATTTGCAACAACAGCGAAAGAGTTAACAACAACAGATGTTCGGAGCAAGAGGCGAAAAGCATAAAAAAAAGGTAAACGAGTTGCCAACTAGGGACCTAAGGCCAACGAAAGAGATGGAGCTAGTGTGGGAGAGCGGGAGCAAAAGCGCTAGATGACGACGGGTCACCGAGAGAGTAAGAGGTCCCAGAGAGGGAGCTAAGAGAGCAACTTGTTTATGTGCCACCCACAACTGCTGCTGCTGGCTGCTGGACGAAGAAGAGAGAGATCGCCGCTGCCGCAGCGTTTTTGCAATCTTCTTTCTCCACTTTTTTAATTTACTTTTTAAGCGAAAAATAATCTTTGTAATTGATTTATTTTTATTGTTGCTGTGCATTGTAGCTGTTGCCCCACTGACGTCACTTGGCGGTTAAGGTTTCAGTTATTGCCGTAGCTATTGTTGCTGCTCTTGCCCACCACGACACTTTCTACAAGAAAATGTTGAGAAATCAAAAAAGATGCGACAGCTTCTTCTCTATGGGTTGCACCGAAAACAATAGGGAAGATTCCCTTTGAAGTATAAATTTTAAATATTTCCTATTTACTTTATTTACTTTATTGCAGACAACCACCAAAACTTAATACTTACAAAATATTTTCCTTAACATTATTTTACATAAATTTCCAAAAAAATTTTAAATTAAAAATTTGGAAACATTTTTCAATGTGCATTCGTTTCTCATTCGCGTGTGTATGCGTAATAGCCGCAAAAGTTCATTGGGAAAGTGCAACCTGAACCTGCTGGGAAAATAGACCGCAATTTGCTGATAAGAAAGAGACCCCCCTTTCGAGTGGAAAAGACGATCGTCTCTGTTTCAGAGCCACCGAACACAAATAAAACCCATTCAGAGATGGAGAATCTGAGGCAATTTAATTGATGGAAACGCGAAACGAATCCAAGAATGCAATCGGGGAACGTGCCCGCCGCTACAGTGGGTGCCATCGTTGAATTACCCCTTTAAATGGGCCCAATTGGGGTTGATTGCTGCGAGAGCAGGTCAATGCGGAGAGAGAGAGACTCTTATCGATTGGACTCCACTCCGATCGCTTCTGGTTGCAAGTGCAGCAGCATGCGGGTTCTTTGATCGCAATTCCCGTCCAACGTGCATGGATGCGACTTTACGAGACCCCTAATCTCTATTGGCTTCGATAGCTTGTTTTGATTAGTTCGGTTGCTACGATCGTCGCCTGTCGTTCGTGTGTATTCGTAAATAAGTGGGGATGACATCACCGCCGTCTCTCTCGCTCTCCCAGTCTCTGGCGCTCTCATGGAGGCATCTCTCTTGGCATCCAACGCCACCTTTGGACCATGTGTGCGTGCACGTATCTGAGCTACAGTGGGCGTGGGGCATTAAATACTCATGGCAAATTTGTCAGTTCTATTTTTGACATTGCTCTTAGCTTTCGCAATGACAATGTGGACATGCAAGTGGACTTTTTTTTAATTGGAAAATGGCGCGAAAAGTGTTTAGAAACTAGAAGAAAAAGAAAGCAAAATCGTTTTGAAATTGAATTTAGTTTTGTTTTATATTATATTTTATTTAAAGAAAAGTAGAGGACTTACTTTCTACTTAGTAAACAAAACTTTTCCAAAGCATATTTAATTGCTTTACATGGCTTACGAGTCGTATGAGTAATATTCTGAAATAATTTCATTACGAATACTACTTTGAATTTTAAAATTGTAATTATTTCATTGAAAATGCAGGAAATTTTAAAAAGAAAACATTACACTTTTCTGATTCCTAAAAAAATTACTCATACGCAATGTCTAAAAAATATGTAACATATTACTTATACGCAGTGATGACTTGGAAAAATTACCCAATTAGTGAAAAATTCCTATAAATGAGCATTGATGTGAGCCCGGACCCACTGTGCCCAAAAATACCACTACAGAGGTTGATTTGTTGTTTGTTGGCCAACAAACGCCGAGAGCCCGCTACACAGGCAGCGGGAGAGAGCGCCAATTGCAAAGAAAGAGCGAACTCGAACACGGAGCCCCAACGCCAACGCCGACTGACTCTGCGCCGCGAGTTGTATCTTCTCGCTTTTCTCAATCAGTCTTTTGGATTTCGCGAAACAATGCGGTCGCCGTACGAAGAGAGCGCTGCCGCCGCCGACCACAAGTACCAATACCAATACCAATACGGCGGCGCCAATAATAACAATAATTACTATAAAAACTATAATGTGAATGGCAATGGGCAGGCAAATGGAAATGGGAATATTAGTGGAAGCGGAATTGGAATTGGAATTGGAAATGGAAATGGCAATGGTAATGGAATACCTTATCACGCGCGCGAGAATTCGTTGCCATTTAGCTATGGAATAGCCAAAACTTCGACACCGCTACGCAAAACTCCGACCCCGACGCGAGCGGATAGTTTCCTCGATTCGTTCGATTTTGGCAGTGGAAGCGGAAAGGGGAGTGGTAACGGTGCCACCACCGATATGATAAAGCCTCCGGCCCGTTTAACGAGCCCTTTGCTGGTGCGCAAAACACTCGGAAACGGCTCTAGTCCCAGTAGTTCCACCAACACCAACACCATAGCCAACACATACCACTACAGATCGGGCAGCACGACACCGACGCCGCTGAGAGATACCTTCGAGCAGCAGCTCCGCGAGAGACGGGAAAAGGTGTACAACGAATACAGGGATAGAGAAAGGGAAGATCGGGAAAGGGAGCGGGAGCGGGAGAGAGTGCCGCCCACTCCGCCGCAGCGCCATCACTATGCTAGCAATGGCTACGGAAACGGAGTACTGCGGAATGGCCATACAAATGCCCCGGCGAACAGCAAGTACAACTACGACTTCGAGTTCAACCTGAACCTGGACGACGTGAAACAGCAGGAGGAGCCCGCTCCCTACACCACGCGCAACATTCACTTTGAGGATCTGCGACGGGAGCAGGATGTGCCAGATGGCGTGGTCAATCGGCGGACGACCATGGAACGCAATTATCACACAATTAACAGCTTGGAAGCGACCCACAAACGCCAGCAGTTGGAGCCGCTGGAGCAACTGGGCGCCGTTTATGGCCAGAACCACCTGGAGACGCTCACGCGCACTCGGCGCGATCTCTCCACTGCCGCTGCGCCACAGCTAGCTCCATTGCCATCGCCATCGCTGGCATCGCCGGGTTCGCCCATCTATGCCACCAGTGCGAAGAGAGTGAGCAACCCAAATACCAATGGCCAAGTGCAGATGACGCCTAGTCCCACCAGCAGGCCAGAAACGCCCGCCTTTCCGGTCACACCGCGCACGCCTTTTGGGGCAGCCTCGTCGGCATCATCAACTGGGTCGACCCAGTTGGCCTCGGAGTCCATCTACCAGACGGGTCCGCGTCGCGGAGGCGGAGCTTTGCCGCCTATGGAGGTCTCCGCTGATTCCGTGAAGTTCGCCAGGAGCTCGGCCAAGTTCTGGTACAAGCCCAATCTGACCCGCGAGGACGCCATCGCTCTCTTGGCCTCGGCCCAGCCAGGCACATTTCTGGTTCGCGACTCTACCACATACAAGAACTCGTACGGCCTGGTGGTGCGGGTGGCCCAGCCACCGGCCGGATCAGCAGAGCTGGTGCGTCACTTCCTTATCGAGCCCACGCCGGAGGGAGTGCACCTGAAGGGCTGCGACGATGAGCCCGTCTTCACCTCACTGTCCGCGCTGGTCTTCGAGCATTCCATCAGCCAGCTGGCGCTGCCCTGTTTGCTCCGCTTGCCCGACCGGGACATAGTGCCTCCGGTGAGGGCCACAACGCCGGCTCAGCAGCAACTACTCACGCACGGTGCCGCCACCAACGTCTTGTGGCTGTTCTCCTGCGACACGGAGTCGCTGACTGGAAACGAGGCTATCCGCAAGGCCATCCGGCTGATGTACGCCCAGCGCCCGATGCCACAGCCCACGGAGGTCCACTTCAAGGTCTCCTCGCAGGGTATAACCCTCACGGATAACACACGCAAAAAGTTCTTCCGGAAGCACTACACGGCGGATGTCATCTCTCACTGCGCTATTGATCCCGAGAACCGGATGTGGACCAGCGAGGGTGACTCCGAGAAGAAGACCATCTTTGCGTTCGTGGCGAGGAGATCCCACAGCTCCACGGACAACCAGTGCCATGTCTTCTGTGACCTGACCGTAAGCCAGCCAGCGGCGGCGATTGTCTCTTTTGCCAATCGGACCCTGCCCACTGAAAAGCTGCGCAACTACGTCCTTTAGAAAGGCAAGGGGCGTGGCAAGCGGGCATGGGTTTACAGGTCAACCAGCAGGATTCCACTGGAGTGGAGCACACGAGCAGGTGAGAGAGAGAGCATGACGGGGTGCAGTTTGTGATGGGCCATAAACGAGCATTTCTTGGGTGTGGACCGGCCTTGAAAGGTGAAACTGCCAATTACTGTGGGCCCTCGATTTAGTGAACTTGGTCTGTGAAATTTTCATTGATGATTCACGATTTCTGAAGTGCCATTATCTTTTGATTGATGCATGAAATTAGATTATTCGGTAATTATGATTAGAGCAGAGGAAGCCATGGAAAATTATGTTTTTGTTTGGCCTAAAAGGGGCTTGATTTCGGAAATATTTGAACTATTTTGCGACATTTACAAGTCTTCTTTGTCTTCTAAGTTTAGGTGTCATAACAATTTGTGATGCACTTGGAAAGCTATTTGTGTTATCTTTTTGTGTAAGACGTTAAACTAATAATGACATTCTTTGAGGATGATTACTAATTGCTAGCTTAAAAGGTTCAGGCTAAAAGTTACATAGAATAATTATATGTTACTCATATATTTTCTCTACTGAGCTCTTACTGGAAGGAATTCATTCATCATCGTTCTTTGCACCGATTGGGAAAACTATTAAAAACGCTTCAGTTTCTTGGGCCGCCCTTCCGTTGGCTGGGGCTCGTCTTTAGTTTGTTTACTTTACATAATGCCCGGTCTGTTTGTTTGTTTGTTTAACGGTCTCCATATACTGCCAAGCGAGCACACATAACGCGCTACACGTATCTAGAGCTCCCATATAGAAGCATTTGGCTAACATTTCTGACTCTGACTATAGGTTTTTCGCAACGGAAGTTTCTGTCATGAGTCAGTCAGTCATTTGGTTGCCCATAAATGATTGAGATTCAAATTCGATAGAGCTTCCTTCTCATCGAAAGGACCACACCTATGTTTTCGGTAGCTGGTAGCCTAATTTGGTATTTCTTTCGATTTGATTAATTCCCTCCCCTACCCTCCCCTCCTTTCACGGTCATTTGCTGAGGTCGCCCGATAAGGCCTATAGCGCTTAACTGTGCATTGCCATGCTACAGAGGCAACTTTTTCATTTTCATTACTTACCTTACCTTACTTAACGGGCGAGCATTTTCGCTATCAGCCGGCCAGGTGATCCAGTCAGTAGTAAAATTGGGTAAGGGGGGGCTAAAAAAAGATCTGCCCACGAGTATCATAAATTCCTGATGTCTTGTTTATGCCAGAGAGCTTTTGAAGATATTTTGGAATCACTTGATAAGAAACTCGTCCGTTCTAAGGTGGTCGTCCTCTTCCACCTTGAATCTCTTTGGAATTTTTCACTTAAACTATAAAGCCAAAATATGCAAATAAACAGACGTTCTGTTCGTTCGTAGAAATCGATTTTGCGTACCCCCGCAGTATATAGCGCAAAAGTTTAAATAAATTCATACAAACTCAAGGCGGGCGGCGGCGGCAATTGCGCATTTTCGAAAAACCGAATCGAACACACAAAAATTAATTCCAGACGCGTTTGCGTTTATTTTCTCTATTTATTCGTGTTTCTCTCCCAATAAGGGGGGCTTGGATAAAAGATACTCTGTAAATAAAACCCGAGAGAGGTCTGAAAATAAAATAATAAATATTATTAAAAACAGGGGCCCCCTGCAATTGGTATTTAGCCTCGAGGGGCTCCCATTGTTTTTTCCGATCGAATGATCTATTTGATCTGCAATTAAGCAACTGCTACACGAACAAAACGAACACGTATTGTACATGGGGGATTTATGACCTTGCTGCTGCTGCTCTGATCTAAACGAATTTCTTCTTTCATCTTTCCATTGCAGGCCCCCCACTATCCAGTGCTGCAGGATGTACTAACTAATCACTTTACGAAATTGTGTCTTGCGATATAATGAGCTTAACTACGAATATGTTAACAGAAAATGATGTCAGCCGTAGTTTATTTGGACACGCACACACTCCAAAAAGGCGGCAATACATTTATGGCAAAGCTAAAATACACACAAGTGTATTATCAACTTGAATTGACTAAATGCACAGTGGGACAAGTGGACTGATAACAGTTGGTGGAAGTGCCAATTCATACTTGTTTATACGTCGACTGTATAAACAAAAGCTATGATGATGATGTGTTTGGGACATATTAAGGAAACCAGTTCCACTGTGCAGCTGAGAAATGGAATTGATCACCGAAAGTTGACGTTTTATTAGCAAAAACAAAATATAGATGTGTATATACTTTTGAGTTGTGTGTGCGTATATATATCCCTACGGCTACAAGGTGCGCTTGTCAGACAAACGGAAATAAACTAATATACATCAGATAATTTAAAATGGATTAATGTTAATGTTAGAAAGTTGTTGAATAAAACCCCCACAAGTCCCCTAATTTATACCAGTAAAATCTAAACATATATGTATTTGCGTAATAGTCTTAAGCTTTACTAATGCAGTCAATATAAATAAACGAATAAAGTGCAATGTTGTTAAACAGATAAAGATAGGGTACTATTATTTAACTGAGATACTTACATGCGAAAAGTTGTCAGCAGGCAGCATCTGTTGAAACTTTGTTATCTAACTAAAAATACAGCCACTGCGCGTTCTACATTTCAGGTCTGTTGTTAATGTCATATATCAACAGACATGTGTTGAGTCGTCGTCGTCGCTGGCTTTTGTTGAACAATTAATTGTATATACCCACGGGCAATATACAATATAATACCATGCATATGTATGAACAACAATTGTTTTGTAATTCAATCTTATCGTCTGACATCGTCGAGATCTCTATGGTCAAGCCAGCAAGAGGAGGAGGAACACGACACGCAGTCCAGTCCAGTCACCCTTGCATCCATTGGATTCACTGCTTATTCCCGCCTGCTCCAAAAGATACAAGCTACCAGATATGAAAAGTGGACGCTTAATGCAATGTATTTAGGTGGCCGTAAGCAGCCAGCAGCCCACAGTCAAGTGTGCCAAGTGAAATGAAAACGCGTCCGTCGACTCCGACCTTGAGATCAATTTGTGGCGGCCTGACGTCATCGCCTTTCAATAGCAAAACAAAAACTAAAACCGACACAGCTGCCTTGTGCTTTTCCGAATTTCTTACAGAATCTTTACAAATTAAATTTTAGGCTAATGCTCCCCAGCGATCTCTGACTAGGTAGGTACACCCACAATTTAATGATTTCTTGCTGATGATTCGTTGGCGCCCGACGTTCATTCTATTTTCAACGGACTGCTAATTTCCTATACGTAAGTATATGTTGTGTTTGTCGCCGAAAAGAGACCGAAACCTGTTTGTCATGTTCTTTGCCTAAATTTGATAATTAATTGATCGGCAAAGGCAGCAACAACACCGGTTGCATGAGCTGCTCTGAGGCAAACACAGCCTTATCCGCCGCACCGGTGATGAAAGCAAAAGCCACCGAGATTCCAAGCTTTTTTTTTTTTTTTTGTATCTTACATTTAATACATTTTTGGATTTGGTTGTTGTGTGTACAAAAGTGAACATAAAATCAACGTTCGTTCGGTGTGTTTGCTTTAGATATCTACATAGCTACATATACAATATCGTTCAGTTAAACATAATAAATACATTTCAATAATATATACTAGCATACTTGTGTGTGTGTGTATGTATATATAACAAATAATACATCCAGATTTAGCGGAGCCCGGCCCGCAGCATTCGCAGCATTCGGCAGATTCAACATTACGCGTGAAAACAGAATTTCGTGTGTGTACAAAAATACATCATCCCCATCCCGTTCCTTTCCGTTCCAATTGGATTTGTGGCATCAAAATTTATCTAGTCTCCAAATTTATGTCAGCAAAATCTGATCGGACAGGAATAATGGGTGTAATAATAAAAAGCTCAGAGAGAAATAACTTATAAGGCGCCACTAGTCCTGTGCCTGTAATCAAATATGGGTTTGGGTATCCTTGTGTTTTGTCTCGTATTTAAGCTTAGTTACAAAAATTTCTCTAGGTTTTCACGAGCCTATTGCCATATTGCCATTTTCCGTTAACGTTCTCTGTCTTTGGAGTCGGAGAGAGCGATTAATTTGACTTTGCCGAATACGGACTGGTTGAGCCCACTGACGGCGGGGTGGGCGTTGCTCCACTACGTATACCATCACCCTCGCACACATATTTGCCTGCAAAATAATAAAAAAAGAGTTAATCCCAGAGATACACTTGGTCAGTGTCCATTTAAGCATACCGGAAACAAAGCGCCTCTTAACCAGCGACAGGCGATAACCGCTACCCTGAAGTTCGAATTCGATGCCCGAGAGCGTGGTGCCTTCGCAATTGAACTGGGTGGCCAGTAGTGCCGGCGTCGAAGGACCATCGTTGAGCTCCAAACGGGCACGCAGAGTGCCCACGCCACCGTCTTGAGAATTCTGCGATATGTCGGTGAAGTTCCACACCAAACGGTTTGATTCACCCAACCTGGAAAAGGTAATAAATAGGGATTAAGGATTATGTCGATAAGCAATTTTTAAACTAAAAAATAAAAGAATTGATTAGCATCAACAGCCGAGTCTATCCCTTATTATTGGCTTTTTTTGCGCAGTTTATAAATTCTATACCCTTTATAACATTTCATAATTTTTTTACTCACCATGCAGAATGCGGCTTGGATTGGACATTGCGAACTGATCCGTTGACGGGCACCGAGAGCGTCACATTCAGCAGAGGCGAGGCACTGGCCATGGCGTGATTGTTGTACTTGTAGTCCACTTTGAGCGCCGTGTAGCTGGACTCGCACTTCCAGTAGCTGACCAACTGGAAGGGACACGAACTGGCCCCCGGCTTGGTGCGCACCTGATACTTGAGAATGTCCACATTGAAATAGGATGCCGTTGGATTGTTCTCCGCCTGCCTTCGCAGCAGGGCCGTCAAGGCACCCATATTGAACTCGAGCATGGTGCTCAGGCTGCTTGACTGCTGACGATCTCTGGGGATTTGTTAAAAGAGCACGAAATGGAGTTAAAAATGAATCCTACTTAAAAAGGATATTCTTACATTTGGACGAGCTTCGCGTTGGGCACCATATTCTCCAGGTTCTGAACGTGCTTAATGCGAAAACCCAGCTTGGCTGGATTGGGATTATTGGCTAATAGGCCGGCAATGCCGGCCGGGAATGATAGCATCATATCACCGGACACCTTTACCTGGCACCGCGACTCGTCGCTGCCCCGGAAATAGGCGTGAATGATCTCATGGAATGCCACTGCCAGCGGTATGGTGTCCGAAATGCCGATCGTCAACGGCGAGGGTCCCCGCGACGATCCCACGCCCCCGATGGCCGTGCGGAACTCCAGGCTGCCAATGCTCTCCGCTCGATTCATGGCCGTCACCACCGGAGCCGGAGACATTCGCCCGCGGCCAGGCGCAGTGCCCCCCGTGGCCGCCGGTCCAATGGCTATCATGTCCGAGCGTCGCGATGGCGGTCGCGGTATGGCTATGCTGCCCCCTGTCGGTGTGGGTATTTGCCTGCCTGGCGGTTTGCCCAACGTCGCCGATGCCGGTGCCGACATGCTCATGTCTCCCAGCTCCGAAAAGATGTCACCCAGATCCGCATATCGATTGTTGGTCGTGTTGTTGGCATTGTTATTGTTATTGGACAGCGTTGGACTCTGGAGCGGGGCATAAGGATGCACACTGGCTGTCGGCGTCGAGGCATTCGATATTTCCGGCGATTGTTGTCGCGACGCTGGAGCTCCTCGCGCTCCCTGCAGCTGTTGGCTGTGATGCTGTGGAGGAGTACATTTAATTAAAAATTAAATTGTTTAATTAAAGTTAAAGCTTCAACTCACTGAAAAGACTCCAGTTGGAGACAGGGAAATATTTTCCACAGTGGCGCGCAGCTCATCCACGCTGGCAGACATGGGCGCCTGACCATTCTTCAGTGGCTTGATGCTCACATGAATCCGACGCTCCTGCTTGTCATTGTCCGAGTCCGTATCCGAGTCGGAGTAAAAGCTGCCAGCTAAAAGAGTTGGCCAAAAGATACCATTAATTAATAATTCCAAACCCATTTACGACTTGAACTCACATTTATCCTGGCCCTCTTCCCAGGCTATCTCCTTTGCTGGCTGTATGCTGAAGCCCTCCTCATCCACTTCATAGCCGCCGCCATTGCCACTTGAGCCGCCGGGAGCTGTGGCCGAGGCCGAGCTCGTGAGGGCACCTGCATTGGGTAGGCTGCCGCTGGCGCCAGCAGCTGCTCCTCCGCTGCCGCCCATGCTGCTGGCACCCGCCGAATCCACGCTGCCCTGGGCCGAAGTGGCTGACAGGGCGGCCAAGCCACCGCCAGCACTGCTGCCGCTGGAGTTCTGCGTCTTCATGCTGCGGCCATGGTCGTCGTAGTCCAGAAGCGTATTGTTAGCCCGATCCGCACTTCAAAAAGTATTCCAAATTATAGGTAAAGTAATACTGAACTGGGAAACTCAAAGCTCTCACCTGGTAAGTCGTTCCTCCTGTATGTTCTCCGCAGCCTCATTGTCTTTCTTTTTCTTTGCCTTTTTGGTTTTCGTCTTGTCGCGACGGCTTCGTAAAATACCAGAGACTGTCGGCGAAATAAAGACAACATAAGTTAAGGAAAGTCTTTAGGATGTTTTAACAACTTGATGACTTAATAGCAAGCTAGGGACTAAGAGAACACATAGGAAAGAGAAAGAGGTAACACATCTCGACACTAAACTCCTGGTGGAAATGAAAGATGTTAAACTTTGCTTTGTGGTGGAAATATAGTTTACAGTCGGAACTTAAATGTAACTTCTTCCTCGGAACTCAGAACTCAAACACCGCCATAGAAGAATGCTTTATAAATGATTTCAATGTTAATTGGGGGATGAGATAACAATAATAAGCTCAGCACACAGAAAAGCCTTTCCACATTAAGCCTAGATGCATGCATTTCAGGTGTATTTTTTTTAGTAGTAGTTCAAGGAAGGGATTGGAGGTTGGATTCGGGGGGCCCATTTCACTTTCATTGACATTCATGGATCATTTACCCTGAGAGTTCGATGTGAATATATTTAAAAGTGACGTTGCACGTCTGGACGTTGTGGTCGTTGTCGCAGCGGATGAAGATGCTGCTGAAGCTGAAGAAGCTGCTGCCGCCGTCTGCTGGAGATGCTCTTGCTCATTTAATGATTTCGATAGTTGCTGCTCGCTAGTCGTTGCATTCAATGCTTGCTTGGGAGTTAAGGCCTCTGTTGCCGGCTGTTGCTGTGCCTGGTCTAAAGTTTTGATTTCCGATTAGTTGATAGGTGCATGGATGGATAGATGGATGGATGGTGGGCAAAGCAATGCAAAAGACGTAGAAGCATATAGAGAGAATTGTGTTAGTGCTGTTAGTTCAACGGCTTGGTGGCATTTGTGTGCGTGTGCTTATGACGGTGTGTGTATGTGTGTGTAGGTGGTGTGTTCAATAGTTTAGGCAGAGTCCAGACTAATGTCTAATTGATTGATTGACTGATTGGCTGGTGTTTGAGTGTACAATTTCAGATAGAATTCAACTAAAAAACAAAAGTAAATGATTATGTAAAGTAAAATATAAACCCTTATGTACATAAATAGGGATGAGCATATATAGACAGTAATATTGAGCTGCTATTTGAAATTTTATAAACCGAAAAAGTTAGCTTTCAACGTTAAAATTTTGATATTATTGAAAAATATTGAAATTATCGAGAAATATCGATATTATTGAAAAATATCGAAATTATTGAAAAATATCTGAAAGTGATTTTTTTTATTTTATCTCCTTTTAAGAATATTTTTAATCATTATATCAAACAGATATCAATTTATCACAAAAATAGAATATAGATTTTTATATCAACTCTCATTTCAAATATTAACACAATATTTTGTGCCATCCCTATACATAAGCAACATTTATAAACAAGAAAAAGAAGAGAGCTTATACTCAATATTTAATGGTAATAAACAATAAGAAAAAAGTTTCTTTTGTTCGCCTCATATTGAGAATTTAGCAGAGCTCTCTTCTGGTACAAAAACCAATTAATAATGTTTAGGAAAAACGTTGACTTGACTTAAAAGCAAATGACTTTTAGCACGTACATACATAAAAATACATATCTAAGAACAGATAAGAAAAATATTTTACAATAGAAACAATACAATAGAAAGGACCGTGTACCAACATAAAATAAAACCGATAATGGAAACCAAAAAGGAAATCAAATAGAATGAACCTTGATTGCTAGTATCCTCAGAGTTAGGGGAATTTTTGGTGATAATATTGGTGGTGAGATTATTCGTGCCAGTTGTTGTTGTTGCTATTGTTGTAGTTGTTGCTGTTGTTGTGTTGTTGGTGTTCAAATTGTTGCTACTGTTGCTTGCTGTTGCTGTTGTTGTCGTGGTATTTGTGGTTCCGCTCCCGCTCATACCGAAATTGCTGGCACCCGTCGACGGCTGCTGCTGCTTGGCAGTAGGCAAGAACCATGAGCGGAGGCTCTTTACAGTGGACGTGGCTCCAGCCGCTGGCTGCGATTGACCCGCCGCTGCTGCTGACAGCATGTCCGGCGATGTGGGTCGCGGCGAGCCCAAAGCTCCACCGAGTATCGGGTCCTCGGTGTAGGGAATACTACCGCTGGCCGCACTCCCGCTGCCCAGAGAGATGCCGCCCAAGGCATCGCCACGCTGATCCATGGATACCACGCTACCCGAAACTTTGGTCGTGGCATTGCCACCAGCCCGAATAGCGGCCTGAATACTGGTGGCCGAATTCGAGTTGGACGCGGTGGCCGAGGTCTGCGGCTGCTGGAGCCGGGAACCACTGGACAATGCGACATACTCAAGCTCGGGCATTTCTGTACAAATTAAATACAGCATTATTTAATGCCATTTATCTGAAGCATTTTACTTACCAGGCTTCTCCAGGCCAGTGTACTTGTTGAGCACAAACTGCTCCAGGAGCTTGTCCACGGACATGTCAACAAACTGTCTCTTGAAGTCGGAATGTACTTGACCCACCATGTCGTGATTGTTTTGCAGCATTTCCAGGTAAGTGGACAAAAACTCCTTCATCTGACGCAGATGCACCTCCTCAATCTCTTGGAAGCGCTACAAAAAACCATAACAAAATGGTTAATTACAAGAAGACAAGTCCTGGTTTGAGCGGCTTCACCTTGCAGGTCTGCGTCATGCGTCTCTCGAACTCGTTTTTAATGGGATTATGCTTGTCCAGAAGTGCCTTGTACTCCTCCTGCAGTTTCTTGAGCTTGCTCTCCAGCTTCTCGGCATCCTTGTGCGACCCATTATCCTTGCGCAACTTCTCCAGCTCCTGGACCTTGGCAGCGTAGAGATCTCGCAGCTTTTGCACCGCCACCGTGGATGTTTGAATGGCCTGGACACACTCCAGGGTCTGTGACTCCTCCTCCTTGACGGACTTGTGCTTCTTGTGTAGCTCATCTGCATACTTGGCCACATCTTTGACCAGTTCGGTCAGCTTCTGCACCATCTGCAAGTGCAGGGTGGAGAGCTTCTCGGCCGAAGTGCGCAGTATGGTCCAGACAGGAGCAAAGGTGCTATTCAGTGTGCCAGCCTTGTGGGCCAGCTTGGACATCATCTTCGAGTTCTGCTCCTCTATGTTGGACTTTTCGCGCAGGAACTCGGACAACTCCTTGCTGGCCACCAGGCCGAATTTCATATTGTGATATAATACATCGTATCCATTGTTTTTCTCGCCCTGCAAGGGAAAGTAAAACATATTACTAGGATTCCTAGGAGCTTATACCATAGAGTGCGGTAGTTTTCAGCAAAATATTATGAAAGGTTGCTGAGATTATAAAGTTGTTACGGTGGGAAAAGTGTGATAATTTTATTGAAAATTTTTAGAAAGAATAAAGTTAACAAATATAATAACTAAGCCAAAAATGCATTAATTTAAAATCGGAAGCTGTGCTGGATTTGTATTTGTAAGGTTAATAAATCTCCATACTTCATTTACTTTGAATATTTATCCATAATTTTATATGATAATTTTTGGGAAAAGTAAAACTGTTCCCAGTCTAAACTATGCGTAAAAATGAAAAAGTAAGACCTAAAAACATTATAACTCGGCGAAAAAGGCATTAATTTCAATTTGAAATATTGTTCTTAATTCGTTTTTTTTTTATAGGGATTATAAATTTGAATACTGAATTTAATAATTATTTTTTAATTAAAATTTTGTGTAATTTTTGATCATTTTACTTCATTATGAAATTTTAAAAATAAATCAAATTTAATAATACCCTGCAATGGCATCATTTGACTTACCCAAAAATAATCGTTAAAATCCACCGTCATCTTGCTGCTGGTCTCTCTAGTTTTCGGAACCCAAAGCTAGTTTCTAATTATCGTTTCTAAAAGGCTGTCTGGCGTTGTAATTGACTTTACTTCTTCGCTGCGCACTAAAGGCTTATTTGTAGCACAGCGGTACGATGTGTACGATGCTACTGACAGTCTGAACTGGACTCCTCATCATCAGTTTCCGTTCCGTCCTCAGCATGCATGGGCATTTGTCGCCTGACACGGATGTAACTTTAATGTTTCGTCGTACTGGAATATTAATGCGAAGGATATTAAATCATATTGAATCCTTTACCTTCAAGAACTAAGCCCAAGACGACATTAAATATAATTTAATAAAAATATTAAGACCACATATTGTATGTTTATTGTGTTTATTACTGAATTTCAGACAAAAGCTTAGATTAAGAATTAAATGTAGAAACTTTAAATTAAATTTAAAAAAATTATGGATTCTATTCTGCCTTTAGTTTGGCTGTTTCCGCATCTATGCGCTTTAAATTAAATAATAATAAAAAAAATATAGTGTGGGGATGATGAATTCTAGTCTGCCTTTAGTTTGGCCATTTCCGCATCTATGCGCTCCTCCAGTGCCCGAGTCAGGATGGTGCAGCAGTCCTTGATGGCATGGTAGATAATGTTCTTAATTTGCAGCTTGTCCTCGTGATTCGTGTGCGAATGCGAGAGTCTCCGGAACTCGTGAGTGAGATGGTAACAGTGGGTTATGTTCTCCGGCGAGACAAAGTCCTCGGCCACCTTGATGCAGTTGTGCAGATTCTGGACCTGATGGGGAGCTCCGGCCGGTATAAAAACGGCATCCCCCAAGCACTGGACAATCGGGTGTCCCTCAACGCCGTACTCCTTGAATAAACGTGCCCTTAGCTTGTCGTCTAGATACCAGTTCTGATCGTGAATGGGATCGTGATCGGGCTCCAGGCGGAAGCCCTTCTCCAGGGTCACACGGTTGAGGAGATCCCTTATTTTGTCAGCATCCCGGGCCGGGAAAATGTGCCATAGAGCTCCTGGCAGTACATCCGGGTTTTGGCAACGAGCTCTGGTTATATAATCGCACCCGCCGAGGGCAATGGCCTTCTGAGTGGCTGCCAGTTGCGGCTTGCTGTCCTCATCCTGGGGAATGCCCACATAAACCATTATGTTGACTGCATCCGATATGTCCAAATGGAGATTGGTCGTACCCTTATCCGGGTGTAAGGCCGAGCCGTATGCATTGTACATCTTAGGTCCCAGGTCGGGGGGCACAAACATCTTGGGCAAGCAGCTGGCAATGTTCAGATTCCCAGTCCTCAGTGTGTACTCCGGCATGGGTAGTCCCTTCATTAGATCTGCAAACCTGGTGGGCAGTATCTCGGCAAAATCATCACCCGGTGGCCAATCCTTAAGCTTCAGCAGCATGGGCTTGCCGTTGGCGTCCAACAGTCGCTTTGTTATGCACTGGAATCCCTCCCAGAAGTGTCGCATCGGCTGATTGGGCACCAGGTTGCCATTCAGGCAGTTGATCAGATCGTTTGGCTTATCGCCAAAGTCACGGCAGAAGGCCTGTGGATGCCACAGGTCCAGGTTTAAGGAGCGAGCCACCTCCGAGATCATCACGGGCTGACCGCACTTCCACACCTCCTGGTAAAGGACTCGGTTATCCGGATGCATGGCATCTGTAAGTCGCAGCAGCTTGCCGTCGCAAAGCCACTCGTGCGGAACGCCAGGTGCCAACTGAGTGGAGTGCGCCAGAGTCATGGCCCTTGGCGGCAGGAACCTCCGCAAGCCAGCCAGTCCCTTTCTCAAAAAATTAATGTGCTTGAAATTGTCAAAAGCCGTGGTGATGGGATCCTTTCCCAGGGTCTCCTTGGTCCACACTCGTCCTGGAACATAATCAATGCCTCGCTCCCGGGCAAACTCGAGCTTTTTGGCGTGCAGCTGCTCCAATCGCTGCTGCTGGTGCAGCTTCTGTTCGGTAGCCAGGGACGAGAAGCTGGTATGCTGCTTTAGCTGCGACTCCTTGATCATGTCCTGGATGAGCTCGTCCAGCTGGGCGTCGTCCACCGACTGCTTGCTCAGCAGACAGCCGCACACTTGAGGCACCTGCCACAAGGTCCGCACCTCGTGCAGCATCCTGCCCAAAACGTTTAGGGCATCGCCAGCTATAATCTGCGTCAGCATCAGCTCGGTGACGGCGTGCTCTTGCGGACCACTGAAATCGGTGCAGAGCAGCCAGTGATACTCGTCGCAGCCCTTCCGGAGAGCATTCTCCGCGCGTCGCAGCGGCTGCTTGCCGTCCTTGCGATCCTTGAAACAGTCCAGGCACACCCCAAAGCCGCACTTGCGGCACGTCCAGTGGTAGTTGAACAGCGTGGTGTCACACACGTCGCAGATCTCCCGGATACCCTGCACGGCCTTCTTCCATGCAATGGTGCCGTCGGGATTCTCGTGCAGCCGAAGGGCCTCCGCCTCCTGACGCCACAAATAACAGAACTGGTCGCCGGCATGAAGAAGGATATACCTGCAAACCTGTATGTCCATGAAGCCACTGGTCGGCGCAGTTTTCCCATCCGGCTGCCAAATGGCATAGTCCTCCGGTGTGGGTTCACTATACGGATTCGGGAATCCCGCCACGCTCAAGTCCCCTTTATCATCATACTGGAGGCGTCGAAACTCGTAGAACCGGCAGTAAACATCGTTGCCAGTACTGGCTTCACCCTCGGCACCGTTACGCCTCCGGCACTCCCGGCACTTGGGTATCTGCTGTGCCTGCTGCAGCTTGAAGCAGGGCAGGTCCTGCAGAAATATCGAGCAGCTGCTTCGGTACTCGTTGTGCCGCTGCTGCTCCTCTTCAGTCAGCGGTGGTGCTGGGCCTTGAGTCTCCGGTTCTTGCTCCAGTTCCTGCCTCTCCACCTTGATCTCCACGCCACGGCAAGCTTTCTTGGCGGTTGAGGACGACGAAGATGACGAATCATTGGATATGTGTATCTCTATGATGGACTTCGGTTCCGAACGAGGGGTCGAGGGAACGGTTCGCTTGCGGCTGGTGCGAGAGGCAACCAGTGCCGCCAATTCCTTTTGTGACATTTTATACGACTCTCCTCCGGTCTTCGGAAACGAGAAAGGATAAAAGAGAGGAAGATGTTGGGGTTGAGGTTTATTGTGAAGATTCAACTTCAACTGCCGCCCTGGTAATGCTTCCCGTGAGGAGGTGGCTGTGGCTGCTCCATGCTCTGCTCCTTTTCAGTTCGATTAATTATCTGATCTCGTAATTCCGTCCGCGATTAGATTGAATTTATTTGCACGATTACAACGCGGTCGGTGTTGCAACAACTCGACAGGTAATGTGGCGAACAACTTTCGTTGGCTTTCTTCTTCAATTCACACGCACATTTTAATGAATGGAGCAGAGCTTCAAGAGAATACAGCACAACTACTCACTGCCTCCACATTACCAGGCACACAGCGAAAACTTATATCTAGGTTAAAGTTAAGTAATGCTAATTTAAATCACAGATAACGTACTAAGCAAAAATATTTGCTTAATATGGGCTCTTACAAGCCCATTTGTATTTAATTTGATTGGGAAATCTGTGAGATATTTAATTTGAAACATTTTATTCAGAGGCCAGTGAGCTCAATGTAGATAAAAAATTTTGTAAGCTGTACTAAAGTAACGTTAACTTCGTCATTTTACAATGTACTTTGTATTAGAATAACTATTAGTCATAGTTATTATAAGAGTTTTACTCACAAATCAGGAAAGCACCAAACTGGCTGGAAAAAAACGTTGTTTGCTTGAACGATTACTATAATATTAAGACCTGAACTGTGGCAAACTTAAAGATAAACATAATTTGTACTAAAAAATTCCACACAATATCGTCATAATGTGGGCGTTGCGAGCTAAGTGATAGTGTTGCCTTGATAAGATCGGACCCGGGTTTGTTATACTCCCTGAGACTGTTTGATCTGCTGTATAGGTTGTTAGGGCCTAATAATCAGATATTTGTTGCTATTTCTATGAAGAGCGCGATAATTAAGTCAGTTGGAGAAAAAATAACAATAGGAGAAGGCTCCCTAAGACTGAAAATGAGGGATAAGAAAGGTCAAGGTAAGCACATATCTTACAAAATGCAGTAAAAAAATATTAAGTAATAACTTTTCAAACCTAAACAAATCATTGAAAATTAAGTTAAAAGATACAAAATACGCTTTTGTGCAGTGCATTTTGCAGTTTAACAGATCTGTTAATCCCAAGTCTCAGGACCCATCGCTTAACAGGGGCAACAAGTGTCGCCAAGTTTCCGTCCATCCGGCATGGATCCATACGCAAAACGGCGGACAATGCAGAAGCCAGATAATTGAGGCGACACCTAGAAATTAACCCCTGGTAGCCACCGCCACCATTACCACCAAAAAAGCAGAAGAACGAACAACAACGAAGCACACGGATGGCGGACAGGCTTACAAACATAACGACTTGTTTGTGTTTTTGGGCGTTCACCGCTGAAGTCTTACGAAATGCGGCGAGAGAGAAATGAGAAAAACACGAAAGGCGGCAGAAGAGCTGGACGAAAAAAACCCTACACAAGCGACTCCTCCCCTCCGCAAAATTGATCAATCAATTCACTTGCTCTCTCATTCTCTGACCTTTTAATTCAATGAAGGCCTGCATTTTATATAAGTTCCAATAAGCAGCGCAACGCCCGAGTAAATACTTCTTTTGAGCAACGCTCAAACACTCTGATAACGCCGACAGATAAATCATGGCCTGCTGCTGGCTTTCGGATGCAGCAAGCAGCTCGGCAACACTGTCCTATTACTACATCGCTCTAGATTTGTTTTCCCCCCCTCTGTTCTTTTCGTTCAATGAATCTGTTTTTGCCCTCTCGTGGAGAGGTGCAAATTGTGGGAATTTACTGTGATAAATGCACAATTAATAAGCACTTGGCCAGGCAGAAAATGCACTAGATGCAATTTAGAACCACTACTGCCTTTGTCGAGTTTTATCAATTTAAATTTGTGTACTGAATGCTACAAACACCATCACATGCACACACACACTCGCGCTCACACCCACATAGAAAACTTGGCGTTCCTGCATACCAAGAGGGTAGAACAAACAAGCGAGCTCTTTACCAGCCAGTCGAAGGACTTTTGCGGGAGTGACCACTTACATTTTCTTATTGCATGTTGTGCAACTGCCTCGAATGTCGACTTTAATATTACGCGGCCCGTGTATTTCGGTTAAGAAAAATTCGATTTTTCATTAGCAACTTGCCAGAACTGTGTGACCGCGACCGGACGTTCAGAATATACCACCAACAGTGTTGGCAAACATCAAACGAAAAACGCTTAAATACTGAAAACATAATACCAAAACTGAAGTACCTTCGCGCATTTTATAAACATTTATTTTGTCCCACCTGGCCACACTGTTTCGTCGCGCAGCCGTTGGTAAAATGTCTTCGACGTTAATAAAATGTTTTAATTTGGCGAAAACTGTGCGAGCAGCGACGGTGAAAGGCTTTCTGACAGCTCCGAAGCAGCCATGGCAAGCCTGGAGGTGAGTGCCCTTGAATAAACGCGATCTTCACTCAGAATTTTGACTCAATTACCACTTTGTTTTTATATAATAAGTGCGGCCGCTCTGCAGACGCCGCATGCTCAACTGCACACTTCACCCGCTCGCCGAGATCTCATGGAGTTCTTCGATGACAAGAAGCACTGGAGCGAGAACGAGGTGAAGGTGGGCCGCGCCTGGAGGACAGATGAGCTGCGCATCAAGTCCAACAAGGAGCTTCACCAGCTCTGGTTCGTACTCCTGAAGGAGCGAAACATGCTGATGACCATGGAGCACGAGTGCAACGACAAAATGGAAATCTTTCCCAATCCCGAGCGCATCGACAAGGTAACAAACCGATTAGTAGAATTCGAAGCCATGTATAACCCCTAATCGCAGGTGAAGATTTCCATGGAGAACCTAGAGACAGTAGTCCGGGAGCGCAACAAGGCGTATCACCTTCTGGAGACAGGAGAGACGGGAGAGCGTCCACAGAAGGCGGTAAAGAATGCCTTTGGTCTGCAGGTCAACTATAAAATGTGCGAACACGTTCTGCCGCCCTTCATGAACCTCAAATGGATCAAATCCCGCAACATTGGCTTTGGCGGCAGGGCCGTGAACAGATTCCTGCTAAAGTACAGGGAGCAGCTATACAACGCCAAGCGCAAGGCCAAGAAGTGAGTTCTTTAAAGACGTTGCCACAGTTCCCATCTTTAATTACTCTGTTTCACAGCCGTTCTCGCAACGAGGTAATGATGATCCTGCGCCGCAATCCCAACTTTGACCTGGATGTTCTGCGGCGCAAGTTCCCCGACGTCAATGTGGACAAGCTGCGAAACGAGGATAAGGCGAGGGGTCACTATGTGCCCAAGGTGGACGTGTAGGTCGAAAACATTGCAGTTATTTAGTAATTAAACAATGAAAATATTATCAACTGGTTTATTGCTAATCCTCGTCAAACTTAATCTTGGTTCCCTGGAAATCGGCGATTTTGGGCTTCCACTTCTGCTTGGCCACCCAAGAGGGGTGCATGCCTTCGGTCGATGCAGGAGCGGCAGCCGAGGGAGCAGGATTAATCTTAGGAGGCCTAATCTCTGATGCCTGCCCATCCTCACTGAAAGTGATCTTTTTACCCCTGAAGTCGCCTATAACGGGTTTCTGTTGCTGCTTGGCTACCCAGGAGGGATGGCGATCATCGTGTGGTTTTTTTGTGCCGAATCCTGGCTGTCTCTCGGGCCTTTCCCGGTAAATACTAGCACGTTGGTCGTCGCTTCGGTACCGTTTGACAGGTGGCGGCCTCTGCTCCTCCTCCTCAGCCTCGCTCTCGTTGTCCTCCGAAAGAACCACAGCGGTGGACAAATATGGCTGCCCCGATTCAGTAATGAAAAATGGATCAACAACGTGTGTGGGACGATCTTTGTCTGGTTTTGAATCTTCTTCAATGCTTTGCTTTCTTTCTGGTCGCGATTTAGGTTTCTTTTCTTTAACCTCACTAGGCTTTTGCTTTCTTTCCTTTGGCTTGATTTCTCGCAGAGTTTGTTTCTCCTGAAAGTTTTGCTGGTTTTCTTTGCTTTCATTCACAGGTTCTTTTTGTGGAAGTTGTTGAGGTTTTACTGTTTTGGTAAGAGGTCTTGGCTCCTTTTTGTTTTTCTTTTTGGGTTGCGGTTTCTCTGGCTTTGTAGCTGGCGTCGGCTTATCCTTTTTACCAACTTCTTGCTGCTTGTCTGGTTGGATTGCAGATTGGTTCTCCTGCTCCGTTTTCATCTGGCCAGATTCGGGAGCTTCTTTAGTCTCACCCTCCGTGGCCTCAGCTCCGACCACTTTATTCTGCTCCAACCATTCCAATCGATTCCTTGTCTGCGCCTTTTGGTCTTTCAGCTCCTTACGTTTCCTCTTCTTCTCCTCTGTGCGTTCAATCTTAAACCGTCGCTTGCTGGTCTCCAGTATCTCCTCCCGCCACTTGGCCTCCTTGTCGGTGGTGGTCAGCTTAAGGGCCCCCACAAACGTGTCCACCAATCCGTGCATGATTTTGTTCAGCCGCAGCATGGCGATGCCTAGTTCATCCGGAGTGGAGCGTTCACTGGCAATCACTGTATTGGGATTAGTGCCTTCCTGGAGCAGAGACTGCCGTACGATGTCCAAGCATTTTAATGTTTTCAGCTGGGCCAGGCACTCGCTGTTCTTCCGCAGTCGAATCTTCTCCTTTTCGCTGTCCGGATTCTTGGCCAGCCCATCTTTTGACTTTCTCAACTTTTGGACGAGTTTGGCGATGGTCTGGGCACGTGCCTTCTGGATCAGCTTCTTGTTGGATATCACCTGTTGGAATATTTAGTATTTTGCAGCCAATTATCTAATAAAACGCTTTTATTTACCAAGTTGTTAAATTTCAATTTGTCCATGCTGTTGAACAGTATTTTCTATTTATTGGTATTAAAAGTGTTTCCATAGTGCTGCCAGACTTTTCGTGCACGAGCGACAAAAAATACCAGATCGTCCGTTCATGAGGGAAATTTAAAATTTTGGGGTTTTTTAGGCAGTCAGGCAAAATTGCATCTGGCATCACTGGCCAAAGCAAAATGGCGACAAAGTAGAAGAGGAAGCAGCTGCAGAAATTTAGATACGAATTTATTGTTTTCCTCCGCAAATTGTTATTGCAATTACAGTGCAGTAATTACGAGTCGTGCACTTGTCCGCCGTTGCACCTGTCGAACTGATAATCGCGAAAGTGAAAAGTGCCCAGCAACTGCAGCGTGCAGCTAGAGGGAAAGAGGAGCGGAAAAACAAGGAGGAGCTAGCCGAGAAGGCAGCAACAAAGAAGGTCCGCATCTGTGCAGCCCCGGCAGGCGAAAAGAAAAGAAAGAAAAACACTAGAAGCAATGCTGGGAGCGGCTAAATGCCTCTCAATTCATAATTGCAATAAAGTCGATCAATAACTAAACCGTGGAAAACTGTGCGCGAGAGACAGGAAGAATTAATATGCATACAGCAGGGCCTGGGGCCTGCAGCACTTTGAGTCATTGATCTCTTTGTGGTCTGTGTGCGTGCGTGCGCGTGTGTGAGTGAGCACCATCCGAAGTGACTCAGTGCATTAATTCGTGCCTAATTATGCGTTTAATTTATTTTAATCAATCTTAATTAATAATTTACTCTACTTGCAGCCCGACTCACACGCACACACACCCATATATTGATAAAGGCACGGACACGGAGAGGGACTGCAGCTGCGGGCTCATACAAGCAAGAAACTTCGATCGCGAGAGAGACTGCGACTGTGACTGCGAGTACGGCCAATCGAAAACAAACGCCAAATGACGGAATACAAACTGGTCGTGGTTGGTGCCGGCGGCGTGGGCAAATCGGCACTAACCATCCAGCTAATCCAGAACCATTTCGTGGACGAGTACGACCCCACAATCGAGGACTCCTACCGCAAGCAAGTGGTTATAGGTGAGTTCAGCGCTTGAGCGTTAAAATATTCAAAATCATTGACTCTGTTTGCCCTTGTAGATGGGGAGACTTGCCTGCTGGATATCCTGGACACCGCCGGCCAAGAGGAGTATTCCGCCATGCGGGATCAGTATATGCGCACCGGTGAGGGCTTCTTGCTGGTCTTTGCCGTGAACAGTGCAAAGTCTTTCGAGGACATCGGCACCTATCGCGAGCAGATCAAGCGGGTTAAGGACGCAGAGGAGGTGCCCATGGTGCTGGTGGGCAACAAATGTGATCTGGCCTCGTGGAACGTAAACAACGAGCAGGCAAGAGAGGTGAGTAGAGGAATGACACATGCCCTGCAGCCAGTTCATCTTTAATTTTATTATTTTTTATTCCAAGGTGGCCAAACAATACGGCATTCCATACATTGAGACATCCGCGAAGACGCGCATGGGCGTGGACGATGCATTTTACACACTGGTGCGCGAGATCCGCAAAGACAAGGACAACAAGGGACGGAGGGGCCGCAAAATGAACAAGCCGAATCGTAGATTTAAATGTAAAATGCTGTAAACGGCCTTGCATTGGTTTATTAACTTTTTATTTCCTCAAATGTCGCCTGTTTGTCTGTATGTGTGGCGGCGGATCGGATCGCGGATCGTGAATCGTGTCTCGGGATCGAAATGTTCGCCCATTTTGGACTCTCTGCTCCACGCACACTTACAAAGCGAACTCACACACACACACACACGAGCACACAGATGTGGGAGCGTGTTAGTCGGTGCAATTGTCAGATAAAAAGAAAGAAATTGTAATTAATTTAAGTAACTAGAGTTTTATGTACGTCGAAATGATTTTGTGAATGTGTGTGTTTTGTGTCGTTTGAAAGGTTGCGTGGCGCCCTTTTAAGAGTATTAACAATAACAAACAAACAAAAACGAACGAAGCAAATCGAAAATTAATATGTACCTCTACATATAAACTATGAATACTGTTGTAACTGCCTTGGTTCAGCTGCTATAACCATTTGTTTTCAAACCAGCCCTAAACTCGATCCATTGTTGTTTGTACTTTGCAAGATAATCCGTGCTTAAACCCGAGATATACGAATGTAAACAGATAAATATTCATCCCGACCCTCCTTATCACCATTGCTTGGTTCTAAGCTACAACTTCTAACGAGTCGTCGGCTCGTTCTCTTCCTGCACACACGCACGCACGAGCAGAATTCCATTAGTACTCATCATAGAAAAGAACAAACAAACTCAACCGATAAGCTCACCGCGATTGTCGCACAAACAAATCTGATTTATATTCGGTTAAACACAATTTTGTGGTGCTAAGATGCAGAAATTGTAATTCGCATGAGTTTTTGAGATAGGCCTTTCTTTCAATTTACCATACTGACAGATCCATCGGAGAGAAAACAAGCAGCCAATTAAATTTACATTATATAGTTTGCTTTAAGCTTTTTATACATACATACATACATTTAATATTTAATTTTTTTGTATTAATTTTTGCCATACAAAAAGGAACGAAATAAATCGATTGTGTGTACTATTTACCAACTATCTTTTAATATTGTTTTTTAACTTAATTCTAAAATTATATCTTTAAATCCAATTAATTTTCATTAATTAAACGAAATCAAACTTATGGCGGTAAAATTATTATTTATGACAATTTGTAATCCCTATTCAATTTCAGAGAGTTATGGAAATTAAAATATAAAATATATATTTGAATTAAATATATGATTAACATCTTATAAACCAGGACAAATATTTCCACAGAAATGTTTATAAATATTCAAAACATTTTAAAATAATATTTTCTTGTATGCCAAAAGATTATTTGTTTCAGTGTTTCAGTGTGCCCAGAAGCCACGAAAGCGACATCTAGGTTTTCGAGATTTTTTAGGGGCAGGACCAACAAACTTCATCTGGCCACACTGGCAACAGCTTTGCAAAAATTCTACTGCGTTCTATTGATCTCCGAAATTTTAAAACTTTTAAACAGCTGTATTGCATAATTATAATATAGTTGCAAAGAGCTGAAACGCGGTCAACTAAGCTAATCAGCAAAGAGGTGAGTAAAACGGGCAGAGGTGAACGAAAACGAAAAACTCTGGATGCAGCCGCCATCTTGTTTTCGCGACGCCGCTACAGAAAAGTTGTGTGCGTTCTACATGGATTTCCGGTGCATTTGCATTCGATTCCCTTTCAGACAACCATGAACATGGATGCGGGCATCGCTGTGGAGAACCGTGAGAAGGAGCGCGATCGACGTGGTCGTGGGGCGCGTGGCTCTCGATTCTCAGACGCCGACGGCAATGGAAACGCCGGTGGAAACCAGGGTGGCAACGGTGGCGGTGGAGGGGGAGGCGGCGGCAACAATAATATTCGTGACCGGAGCCGCGAGCGCCGCAACTGTCGGGTGTACATCTCAAACATTCCGTACGATTACCGATGGCAAGACCTGAAGGATCTGTTCCGCCGCATCGTCGGCTCCATCGAGTATGTGCAGCTGTTCCACGACGAGAGCGGCAAGGCACGCGGCTGCGGCATTGTTGAGTTCAAGGATCCGGAGAATGTGCAAAAGGCCATGGAGAAGATGAACCGCTACGAGGTCAACGGCCGTGAACTGGTCGTAAAGGAGGATCATGGCGAGCAGCGTGATCAGTATGGCCGGATTGTTCGTGATGGCGCCGGCGGCGGAGGAAATGGTGGCGGCGGCGGTGGTGGTGGAGGCGGCAATGGTGGCGGTGGCGGTGGCCGTGACCACATGGATGACCGCGATCGTGGATTCTCCCGACGTGACGATGACAGATTGTGAGTACCCGTATGCTTTAGCGCCTCTTTTGTGTCTTCTTTGATGTGTTGGAGCAGGAAAGCAGAGTTCGTAGGCCGCATATATCACACAATTTTCACAAGCTTCTCAACTGGCAGTTGTTTTTTATTAATATGTGTATCTACCGTTTGGTCTTTTGAATGAAACGAAATAATCCACCTTATATGTATCTTTGTAAGCCAGGAATATATTCAGGAGTTGAATTT